>NW_004624787.1:10735962-10784505 GCF_000247695.1 Heterocephalus glaber
AAATAAGAACCAAGATACTCATGTAATGGTACAAGATCCCCATGATGAATGTAACTGTATTGTATACCTAAAATGTACCAATAAAGTTAATGGGGAAAAACATTTTAAAAAGTAAAGAAAAAAAGAATTATGTTCAAAGAAGATATACTCAGGATCTGCACTAGTCAAAAATTAGGAGAAGAAATGAGAAGGAAAAATTTACAAAGTCATCTTATGTGCTTGTATCACTTAGTCCCCTAAGTCTAAAATAATGGGCTAAATAATATTGTTTATGCTGAGAGGCTCTGGAAGAGTGAGAGAAGACTTGCCATAACCACTTGGGTGAATTATTTTTGGTTATTTTTTATTGCATCGATCATAGACTACAAATCTGGATAACAAGAAAGAAAGTATAATAAATAGTATTGGTCTTCTACTCCATTTCAATTTTAAAGTCTAGCTGGATGGCGTCTGGAATGTAGAATATCAGAGTTGGAAGCAACTTCAAAACCATCTTATCTAATATTTTCTTTCATATGAGATTTTAGGAATAAAACTGCAGCAGTTACCCCTGTGGCATGGCCATCTGTAGGCCCAGCCTGAGTGTGCAGACCCTTTGCTTCTAGACCAGGGCCTGTGCTTCTGCTGAAGGCTCCGAAGACACAAGCCACCAAGGAGATTTCTGTAGGGGTATTTACCTGAGCACAGGCAACACAGGGGCTGTAAGTGTTTCTACTGTTTCTCAACAACTCTTTTTTGTCACACTTTGTAATGTGTCTTGATAGGTCTGTTCTTTGATCATAGGGAAGCCTTATAGATCATTGTTGTAAGCTAAGAATGACTCAGATTGGAATTGATCACAGCAATGTGCATATTAGATAAACATGGCACAGCTCATAAAATGCTCCAGAATCTCTGATTTTAATGGGGATTTGAGAAAGGTGGTCTTCTTACTACTAGAAGATTTACTGCCTAAGAAAGGCATTTTAGAGACAGTTATTATGAAACAACAGTGCCTCTGAAACAGGATCCAAGGCACACTAGATTCATGTTCACTGCCCATTGTAATTGGCCATTGATGATAAATCAAGTGATAATAAGGTAATGTCTTAGTTATTTTCCCTGTTGTAGGGACAAAATACCTGACACCCAAAACATAAATGACAGTTTATTTTGGCTCACAGTTTGTAGTGGTTTCAGTCCATAGCCAGGTGTCTATGAGGCTGGGTGGCATGGTAGAGGAGAAAGAACTTGTGGCAGGGCTGCAGGAAGCAGAGAGATCAAGGGAGAAAGGGGTGCAGAGAGACCCTTCCACTGGAGGCCACACCTCCAGTCACCTACCTGCTCCAACTGGGCTTCACCTTCCAACATCACATTTAGCTACAAACTCATCAGGGGGCTAGTCCACTGATGGGTATCATGACCCAGGATCCAGTCCCCTTCCCAAAGGCCCACCTATAAGTGCATGAGGTTTTGGGGGGATTCTCATTATAAACTATAACAAGTGGAGAGTAATGATCACTGGAGCCTTGGAGACACCACTAACTTTCTTATCCTCAGTTCTGATCTCTCAGCAATTCTTGTTAGCTCTAACGGGGTTTATTTACTCATCTTCAGAATTTCAAGAGCTTTTCACTGTACTCTATCCCACTGTCACAGTCCTGGTCAAATCTACATCATTTGTCAGTAAAATAAATGGCATTCATACTGCAGTTGCTGGGTTACTTCCAACCCATCTTCTAGTCCCCTTGTTGCCTGTAATCTATTCTCAATCACTGCTGAATGAGCCTATTAAAGGTTAGGTCAGATCTCTGTTAGAAACTCTTCATGCCTCCCATCTCACTCAAAGCAAAGCCAAAGTTTTTTCCCATGATCCTCCGGGCTCTCCACAGCCTGCCCAGTGACACTCTGCCCTCTTCTCCTCTCTCAGTTTTTAACTGTTCTGGTACATGTGTCTCCTTATTTTTCTTTAGTAGGCCAGACACACTCTCGTTTTAAAGCCACCTTATTTAAAATTTCAGTTCCCTCAACTCAATATCTCATATTCCAATTCCTTGCTTCATTTTCCCCCTTATCACTGTGAAACATGCTCCAAATCCAACTTACTTTTCTAGATTGTTGGTTTTACACTGGTCCAAAGGTGGCAACATGATGGCTAAGAGAGCAGGTGGTTGCAGTAGAGGTGGTAAAAACAGGCTGGATTTGGGATACCTTTTGGAGATCACTCTGACAGAAATGGGGCTAGACATGAGATTGAGAAAAGAAATCCAATGCCTTTGGTTGATGAGAAAAGAAAGAAATCTGACAGCTTTGATTTTGACCTCAGCAACTGAGTGGATGGTGGTACTATCTTTTAGGGTGGGAAAATTGATTAAGAATGATGATGTTTTTGATTGGGTCAATCAGTAGTTCAGTTTTAGTAAGATTAGTTTAAGATGCATATTAAACATTCAAATATATATGTAGTATCGATGTAGTTATATGTACAAAGCTGGACCTCAAGGAAGGTGGTGTCTGGACTAGAGAAATAAATGTGGATGTCTTCAACGTACGGATGATATTTGAAGACATGGGACTTTGTGAATCACCAGATGAGAAAGTGTAGCCGGAGGAGAGATTTACAAAAGATTCCTGGAGCAATGGTCACTTTAGACACTGAGTTTAGGAAGAGCTACATCCTGCAGGAAAGAGGACATTGTTTTAGGAGTCAAGTCCATGAAGAGGAGGGCAGGATGGGAGACAGTTTGCCAGGGCACATGACTACAGGTGTAGGAAAGCTTATGGCATTGCTTCCTCCTGACTGCATCTGTATTTCTCAATGAATTATATGACAAGGACTTCAGTGGAGAGTTGGATGGGAGGGGATGTTGGGAATTTGAGGATTGAGGGAAGGCACATAATAGTCATCTTGGGAATTAGCTAATGAATTTACTAGTGAAGTTTAGTTGTCAGACAATGTTGAGTGCTCACTGAAGAGTTTGTTATAAATTTAGAATGAGTCCTGATAGGATGGTTGTGATTTTTCTTCAGCACTGTTCGTTGCTTGGGTGCAGGGCTATAGTAAGCAGTTAACTGAGTTCAGAAGGAGCTGGGATGGCTACAGGGGGAAATGAGTTGTTACCCCATGGATATAGTTTCAGTTGTGCAAATGATGAAATTCTAGAGATCTGCTATACAACACTGTCCCTGTAGTTAACATTACTGTATTGTGCACTAAAAATTTGTCCAGAGAGTAGATCTCATGTCAAGTACCACAATTTAAAAAAAGACATAAATACCAGCTCTATATAACATCATATGACACTAGATTTTGCCCCTGAGAACATGGATAGTAGTACAGTCTTGCTAGATGAGAAAGTGTCAGCCATTACTACCACCCACACACCTTTTTGGCCAATTTCTTCCTTTATTACAAGCTCATAAATATGCACATGATTACTCTGTAGCAATTTCCCAATGGCTATTCTCTAGTTTTCAGACCAGGAGGGGGCTACAATAAAAGGTGTTGGCATCTTGTTCAGAACTTTCTAGAATGAATTCAACTACACGTGTGAATTCTTGAGTAGCAGTTAATGGTGGCCTTGAAGGGAACAGTTTCGCTGTGTATTAGCTCTTCATTGTTCTGTGGACACTTTCAAGTGCCTTCCTAAAGCTCTTCAAAATCTATGCCGAAAACAAATTACAATTTTCCTTTTTAAAAATTCCATGCTCAACAGGATTTCCAGCTATGCACTGAGCCATGCCCAGGAGAGCCTGTACTTTGGACAGGCTGCAGACAACAGCCCATCCATATGGGTACCCAAGAGGACTCAGATTTTCTGCTTACTCCAAAGCCAGTAATGATTCTAATACTGATAAATGGTCAGGTATTAATAATCCATTATTTGCAGTAAACAAAACAATCAACTTTCTCCTGTGGTCTCCTGTAAGGAGCTGGCCCAAGACGGAAAGGAGTCAGGAGACTTGGTAGCCATCTCTCTGGGGCTCTGGGATGCAAAGTTATCTGGCTGCAGTGCTGAGGAAAGGCTCAAGGTTTACGATTCTTGGCTTCCGACATGGTCAATGGTCCAAATTCTGAAAGATTTTTTTTTAAACAACTGATTAACCATGATAAGTAAGTTGAATTAAAAAACGTTTATCTGGCTTCCCATGGACAGTTAGGATATTGACTGGGAAACAGTGAGACATGATAGGAATAATAACATTAACTAGGATTGTTTCATTCCCTGGAACCAGTGAGCACCTCTGCAGAAGAAGCAGCCTGGTCTTCTCACTTTCATAAGGATGGTTACGTCCAAGCCAGACAGCTGCAATGGACACAAGGGAGACAATTGTTATGCAAAGAAGTATTGATTTCCTCACCCCCTCTAGACGTGTATCCGATGGATCGAAGTTCCACTCCCAATTCACATTCAAGGAAAGAAGACTAAGTAAGCTTTAGAAAAATCATCATAAAATCTTGCTAATTTAAATGTCTATTCTTCATTCTGTTTAACCTAACAGCGTCTTCCTAAGTTGCCATGTACTTTTCTGTTTCATTTTTTTATTTAGGGTATTATTCCCCTCTATGACATTTAATTTTAAATGTTTTGAATTAAATGATTTAAAATATAATTTTAATTGATTTTATAATTTTTTATTGCTTTTAGGTGATACTTGGGATAACATACTATTTTCGAGAAATTGTTCCAAACTTTAAAAACAGGAGAAGAGTTGGGGTTTTGTTGGGAGAGTGCAATGAGGGAGATAAGGCAAGATGATTGTGAATGTTGGAGAATGAGGTGGATCCTGGCCTTGAGGGTGGGCAGTGAGAGCTGTGCAGACTTGAGGATGTGGAGGACAGGGAATGTGTGGCTCGGTCAGTGGATCAGCCACTTCAAAGAGGGGTGCTGGAAGGACAGGATATGGTCATTAGGGGGTGGTTTTTGTGCGATTGAGCTTTCAGAAGTGTTTATATCATACTGTTGTACTCGGTACAGTGAATGAAATAGACACTGATGACACATGATACTGAGGGGAAATGAAAATGAATTAATACCCAATTAAATGACATAATGTGTCAGATGGTAATAAATGCTATGGAGAAAAATAAAGTAGGGAAAGGGAATAGGAAGTTCTGGGGAATATCACAATGTTGAATGAGGTGACCATGGAAGAAATCACTGTGTAGGTAGAAAGGTTGGAAGGAAGGGATGAGCTGACATATAGATATCTCGGAAAGTACAGTCCAGGCAGAATGATAACAGATGTGGCATGGTCCAGTGGCTGCAATGAACTGGCTAAGGGTACAGGGACAGAAGAGGTCAGAGAGATAATGGTGGTGGTCAAAGATGGGTTGGATAACATTTTCTTTTGAGTAAAATGGAAAACTACTGGACGTTTGAAACAAAGACAAAACTTCTACTTCAAAGGCTCACTATGCTTGCTGCATTGAGAGGGGACTGAGGGAGGACAGGACAGAGGAGGGAGATTAGCTAGGAAGTTTTTGCAAAAGTCCAGGTGAAAGATGATAGCTAGGTCTCTGGTTGTGGCGCTGGAGGTAACGGAGGTAGGTCAGAATCGAGATACTTTGTGAAGATGGAGCCAAATGGGTTTGGCAGGGTGCCAGATGTAGGATGTGAGCTAGGAAGAGGAGGCAGAGATTCTGAGAATTCTGACCTGGGCAGCTGAGATGTTGAAACAAAAATTTACTCAGGTGGAGGAAATGGAGGAAACAGGCCATTAGATTTGGTTGAAGATCAGGTTTTGGTTTTGCTCATGTAGGGCTGAGATTCCTCTTAGAATGCTAAGTACAGATGTGGAATAAGCAGTTGGATGTATAAGACTACATTTCAGGATTGAGCCTGGGTTCAGTTCTATTTTATACTGAAGATAAAAATTTACAAGGTATCTCGAGCCATGAGACCGTACAATATCTCTAAGGGAATGTGCACGGATGGAGGAGAAGAGACTGAATGCTCCAAGGGGATTTCCCATGCTTGGAGGCCAGGGAGATGGGGAGGAACCAACAAAGGCTCCTGAGTAGAGAATAAGGAAAGCATGGTGCCTGGGAGCCAAGGGTGGCCACTGTGGGCAATGCAAGGGCTAGGACACGATGCCCCCGTGAGTAGATGACTGGGAATGGGTGCAGGAAATTGGTGCTGATCTAAGGCAGGTGAGGAGCTGAGTGTCCAGATGTTGGGTGACTCCAGGACTGAGGCAGGGATGGTGGTGGAGAGGGAGGGAGGGAGCCACATGTTGACGACACTGTGATTCCGCTGGCTGGGGACAGGAGAGGACAGCAAGAAAAGGCTGTAAAATACAATGATTCATTATAACCAAGCAGAGATTTTTGAAGAAAAAAAGACAGATATCCATGAAGTTTGGAGGGAGAACCTGGTGAGAGTCACCCCTCCCAGCCTCGGGGTGCCTGAGATGGAAGTCTTCAGCTGAGAGGGCTGCTGGAAATTGTACCCTCTGAGGAACATCCAGGCCTCCCTTTGCAGAAAGATATGTGTGGAAGCAGAAGAAGATATGAGAGAGTTTGCTGATGATGGTAAGCTCCTAGGGCACAGAGGAAGGGTTTAGAAGGAGAGGAGGGTTTGGACATAGGGTTGGACTAGGAAATAACCTGTATGGAGAGGGATGATGTGCTGGGGCACTGCAATATCGTGGGACAAAGGCCTAAGGAGGATGCCCACTCACTCCACAGTCGATTAGTTTTTAGGAACTTGACTAAGTGATGTGATTTCTCTGAGTCCGTTTAATAATAGTGCAAAATAGCTGGATGTTTGTAATCATCCAGGCCTCTCAAGAGGGATTTTGATACTTTAAATAAGATTTTGGCAGAAACAAATATAGAAGAGATAATAATGGGTCTACAATTCTTTCAGGTGTTGTTAATTGACATACATCATCAATCAATCCATCAATCATCAATCAATAGTAAGCATCTCTTACCTCAAAGTGTATTTATTGAGGGACAGGATTATGTTGCATACCAAGGGGAACACAGTAGAATAACAGCACCTGACAGCAATGAGACTACAGTCTAATGCGACATCAAATTAATCCAGATAAATTACCGGGCGAGTAATGGAAAGTTAAGTCTCCACTGTGCAGTGTAAGAGTAAAGTGAATCCAGCGAATGGAGAAATGATCTCAATTGGAAAAGAAACTCAGGAAAAAGAATCTCACCTCAAACTGCAACAAAACAAGAGTGTTGAGAAGAACTGATCTATCCTCATTAGTAAGGGAGAGGATGGAGGAAAGTGACACTGGCTGAGAATCCACCTTTCTGGGTGTTCAGACTGTTAGTGCATTAAGCCCCATAAAGCAGGTTTGGGGGCACCGCCATCCATGGACAGAGCAGCTGGAGGGCAATGAGTAGAGATCACTTGTTTAAGGTCAGACAGCTGCTAACAAGGGAAGTTGGGTTCTGAACCTTGATCGGTCTGATCCGAGGTCATGTGCAGGAGATCACCCCCTGCAGTCTGATGTTTATTATAAGCTAAATGTGTCACAGGTATTGTACCAGGGATTGGAGTTGTCCTGCCGGCATTCGGCACTGACAATGGCATGCGATGCAGCCAGTCATGAGCTATGTCCCACGAATGAAACCAGGCAGTGCTATTTTGATTCTTGGGTTAGCCTTAGAGGCTCAGGATGAGCATCAGAAGCTTGATGTGATCAGCTAGGGGGACAATATTCACTTCTTGCGGTAAAATAGCTCTTCCACGCCGAGGCTCTCTTTCAGTTGGTGTTACGTTGTTCCATGTTCTTCTCTTGAACAGCTATGTGGACGTGGAAGTGAGAAGAGTGAGGGGTAAAAGACAAGGCAGAGGAATTATTACCATAAACCAAGCTAAGGAAAGCCTGTCTGCCCTAAACCTACCCTTTATGGAATGAATGGATCTAAAGACACCACATAAATAATGTTTTGGTATTATTCATTCCTTTTTTCTTTTTAAGAGAATAAGAATCACTGTGGTTCTTTCTGAAACATAGACACATATGTATCCTTATAAACCCACACTATAATCTGTCAAATAGCCAACTGCCCAAACTTCATTTGACAGATGTGGAAGGTGAAACCCAAAGATTTTACTGCCTTGCAGAGAACGCCAAATGGAAAGAGTCAATTGGTATAAATACGGGCTTCATGACCTCAAATTCATGGGGTTTGTTTCGGGCAGAACTATCTCTTTGTCATTATGTAAGAAGGAAGAGATCAGTCCAGTGCAGCTTTTTAGATATTGTGTCTCTCTGAACTTGAATGCTGATAGGGTAATTGGGCAACTTATCTAACTTTTATAACCTAGTGTATCTAACCAAATATTAGTAAGCACGTAAAGGTGTTGTTTTGAGGAGTGAACGAGGCAATGCATGTAATCCTTTAGCTCAAATCTTAAGATTGCAGTTAATAGTTTCTGTATTACTCTCTTGCATCTTCACATAGAGTAAATGGCTTAATGAATTTAAGTGAACTAACTTAAGAATTTAGTGTCTGTCCCACTAACTGGATTTGGGGGGACAAGCTTTCATCTTTGCATCTTCAGTACCTATGTAGGGTTGTGCTTGCCACACAGCAGGCATGCAGTGGATGTTATGGAATGGCATAGAGTCCTGCTCCCTCAGCATGCTGCAATTCCTATATTCACTTTCTATGGAGGTTTCCAAACAAGTTAGGAAGAGATCTGAGGGCAGAGGAAACATACATTCCACAATCCCATTTATAGTAGGAAATAATCTTGGATACAAGTCTTCAACGAATCAGCCTTTACTCAATATCTGAGCCAAAATGCAAGCAACAGTTTGGGTTTAGACGTGGTAATCTGGGTTAGATAGAACGATATTCATTGCTCTGACATCCATGTTGTGTTGTTAGGGAAATCTCGGAAAGAAATACACAGAGACACAGAATTCGGATAAAATAATAAAATTTCTTCTCGCGAGCGGACCGGCATGCCAGAAACCAGTCTGGTCAATATCTGCGCCCTTTGTTCAGCATTTCCCTTTTTATAACCTTTTTAGCCATTATCTCATCCCTAGTGGTCTTTGATATGTAAATACAATTCCAGTTCCTATTTACAAGTCACAGACAGAAGATAGGCCATATACATTGTAAATTCACCCTGGCATGGTAACTTTGTTAGGTTAATGAAATTACTGGTTAGAGTCAGATAATCTTCACCTTAAACAAAGAGTTACAGGAAAAGCAAATCTTAAAAGAACACATTACTTATTTTGCTTCTACAACTACCTTAATATTCAATCTATTAAGTTATCTAAAACTTTTCCACATCATTGTGGAACATACAGCTCATGTAGTTAAACTGCAAGGCTCCTGGCTGCCCTCATGGGAGAAGAAATGGGGAGTTTGAGCACAGAGGTGCTCACTGCATGCAAGGTAAAAACATTTCTATTCAGCACCACAGAGCATCCATTTCAGTTGAGGTCTCACTCTGGGATTTCCTCTTCCAGGCAAAATGTAGAATATGCACATTCAGAGAGAGAAAGCTTAGAGAGGGTGGAAAGCTCGATGTGCAAAGCTACGGGGATAAAAGTCCTTCCTAGGACTGCAAATGACCAGCAGCAATGCCTGGTGAGAGGGAGAGAGCAAATATTTTTAAAAATACAGTTAGCAATAGAGTGTCCTTTACCTGGACTTGAAGCTGTTGCAGTCACAGATGAAGAATTTCCTTCAAATCTTAATAAGAGCCATGGAGCAAGGAAGATCAAGGCTGGAGGAGCCCAGAGGACAGAGGAGCCCAAGCAACAGGTAGAACAGAGGCTCAGGAGAAGGCCAGACAAGATCACTCCACAGATGCCCAGGATTGCCACTTGTCACCAGAGAGGGAACTGGGACCCCATTGTGAACCTTGCTGTATGCATTTGGGATCAAAGCCTTTAGACAGGTAATTATATTAGCTGGAATAATGGGATAACCTGAGAGTAAATAAGAACCTATTCACATTGTTGATCATGTTTATAAAACAAAAGTGTTCAAAGCCACATTTGTGGCCTGCAGGGTAGGCTCTTCTGGGCAAGGTCATTTTCAGATACTTGAGATTGTTAAATCTTTCATTCCTGAAGAGCAGCAACCCAGAAAATTTCCCATCTGCCTTTTGTTAGCCTGCTGTAACGTCACATCACAGGGAAAACAATGCCATTCCCATCTTCAGTTTGCTATATTTTAGATCCCAAAGAATTTCCTACAGGTGTATCTGACCCTCTATCCTGCCTTTTATGCACCATTCCTGAGGTAGGCCAGGAGTAGATCTACCCCCTACCATGAACTGGAGAGATTTTAATAGAAGAAGATGGGAAATAATGATTACTGTGTTGGGTTTATATGTTTTGTTTGCAAAATAATGGGTTTTAGATTAAATTGAGGCAGGTGTGTAAATGTTTTAACAAAGTCCATGCAGCCTCCCTCTCTAGCAGCAAAAAAACTCTGATAATAGTCGTCACCAGCATCAATAATTGTAGCAAGGGTCTGGAATATCAATCAAAGGAAAGACAAGCATTTTGATGGCATTAATCAGAGCTGGTTTCTGCCTGCAAATCATGCCAAAGCTCTTGGATTCCTGCCTGTTCTCATTGTTTTCTGGACGCTGGTTTGGACTCAGATCCTTTCCCCCTTCCCCAGCGTGGCCATAATGAAATTGAGGAATTAACTCAGAGCAGAGATCTAGTTTGGATGTGAAGGTAAACACAAATGGAGAAAGTTCAAATTATTGAGAAGAACAAACAACTCTTGTTGCTAAACATTAGCTGGCAAAAGCGACAGACATGTACAATGGGCAGATATCCTGGATGATTTCCCACACTGGCCAAAAGGAAATGGTCATAAGCTATGAGGGATGAGATTAATATTTTCAGAAAAAGTGTTTAGGTTTTTAAATTTTAAGCAGTCAGGTAATATATTCAGTTTTAAGACTGAATCATACTCTATCATCATGAACATAAAGAGATTAGATGTGACCCGGGTACTTGAATGTCCTTAATTATCCTCTTGATCTTAAAAGCTGTATGTAACTCTTAGAGAGTCTGTGAGGAAGGATCCAGTCATTTTGCTTCACTTTATTGCTGGGTGGACCCTCTTTCAGATATGCAGTCTATATAGGCCTATCTACTTATTTTCAGGCCCAGTTGGACCAGTTGCAAATGAAAACTGAGCATGACTTAGATATTGAGCACTTCGAGACTGGAATTTCCCATTTTTACAAATGTCTCACATATTGATTGAATTGAGGTATTGAAAACATTGCTATGTTAAAAAGAGGAAATGGAAAGAAAAAGAAGAAATGGAATAATTGGGATAACTTTTCAAAGGATCACGTATTAGTGAAAGAGGGTATGTTAGAATAGAAGAACTGCCCATTCTGTTGGAACCTTCATTCCAAATCTTTTTGTCAAAGTGACACTGTCTTGGTCGCTTTCCTCACCCTGGGACAAAATGCACCACACTCACAACTTAAAGGAGGAGAGGTTTATTTTGTGTCACATTTTAAGCCCCTGGTTGGCCAGCTCCAAGGCAGAAATGGCACTGTGAAAGGGTCTGGCAGAGGACGGCTGCTCATGTCATGGTGGACAGGAAGCAGAGGGAGCAAAGGAAGGAGCGGGGGTGTGTGTGTGCAAGAATACACCCTTCTGGGTCACATCCCCAGTGACACACCTCTGCCAACCAGGCCCCACCTCCCAACACTACACTCAACTGCTGCCTGCCAGTGGATGAATCTACCAGTGAATAGGGGGCCCCCACGATCCACCCTCCCAAAGCCCTGCCTCTGAGGGCACAAGAGTTTGGGGGACATTCCATATCCAAACCACAACAAATACTTTCCCCAGATCGATTCAGATGAGGTGAACACAAGAAGCAAGAGCAAAGCCTTTTACACCTACATACATCAAGCAGATGATGTGTAAAACTTTCTAGTATTATATAGCTTTTCATAGATTAAAGCCATTGAAATAGGAAGAAATTTATATGTTGTAAGCACATGTATGTATATGTATGTACCTATAAAAAAAACAAAATGAATGTTGAAAAGCGAGAAATTCAGTCAACTGGCTAATTTGTCTAAATGCTGTCAATCATCTTGATTAATTTTTTTCTTCTGATTTGACTGATATTTTGTAGTGACTAGAATGAATTGTGATGCTGAATAGACATCTCTTATTTGGAACTGCTATACCTTCTTGGAAAATTAATTGATCAGCTTCTGCTATAATGGATAGCAACTTATGTTGGAAATATCACATACAAACAAATTATTATTCTTCATAGCATAAGGTGACTAATTAATTTTCCAAAGAGCTATAAGTCCTAGCAACTATTATCAACTCATGGTAAATTAAAATGTACTGGAATTTCAAGTGTTTGAGTTTTTCTTGTCTTTTATTTCAGAAGAGGAAGCCCATTTTCTCTAAGTGCTAATAAATAGTCAATTCTAAAATAGGATATAAATTGGACCATTGCTCATGACTTTGTTCTTTTCCACACTAACATAAACCAGTCTTTAGATGTGAAGTGCATGTGTGTGTGCCTGCGTGCACACACACACACACACACACACATACATATACACATATTCTGGATAGACTTTAGAAGGGGTAATTAAATCATTATAAAAAATGTTGCCTCCAAATTATACTTATGTTAATTTGAAAAAGACAAGGAAAGTACAGAAAACTCAAGTAGAGGTAGAAATGGTTCATTTGGTTTATAATCCATAATGATCATAATATGTAATTTTTGCCTTTCCAAGAAATTACAGGTTAAAAAATTAATGTGGCTCATACATTAATGTTAATGTTTTCTTTGGTGTCCTCTTTGTCTCAGTAGCCAACGTGGCTCCGTCCTGTCAGAGTTTCTTCTGTTGTCCTGCCTGGGCAATCAGTCCCTCCGTGTCTTTGTTTCTCTGATGAGGCTGTTTTCTGAATGGCAAGTTTAGACTTTAAATCTTCCACCTGAATTATTATAAGAGAGATTTGGTAATTAAGTTCTAACAAGATTTAAATGATATTAAAAACAGTCAGTTAAAAGGAAACACAGCCTTGGGCTTTGTTGTAAATTTGTATAATTATTTTTAGTCCTCTAGAGGATGCATAATTATGTTTCTGTATTTATAAAAATACTGCCTCTGAGGCACCAAAACGAATGTTACAGTATGCTAATTTGCATATTAATGTTATTCTTTGTATGTCAAAATTTCTTTGGCTAAAAAAATAGATTTTCTAGGAAAATTTCAAAGTACCCATGAAGACTCTAAAGCTTTTTGATTAGTAAGTCTGGAAAAACCGCTGCTCAGAGAGAAAGTTTGATTGTCCAAGAAAAAAAGAAACTTAAGAAAGCAGACATATAACACTAGACCACAAATTGAACATTATCTGGACTTGGAAAAGGGTAAGGTGGTACAGCCAAGTAACATTTACTGAGTACTTGCTGCATGCTCAGGTCAAATTACTTCACACATGTTAGTCAATTTTCTGTTACTAGAACAAAATACCTAAGACAATCCTCTTAAAAAAAGGGACGGTTTATTTAGGCTCACAGTTTCAGTGGTTTCAGTCCATGTGTCATGGGGGCCATTGTTTTGGGCCTGTGGTGAGGCAGCTCATTATGGCAGGGAACAGGTAACAGAAGAAAGTGTTGGGAAGCAAAGAGAGAGGAGGAAGGGACTGAATTCCCACTTTCCTTCTCAAGGGCACACCCCCAATGACCAAAGACCTCCCACTACATCCTACCTCTTACTGTTTCCTCCACCTCCTTATAGTGCCAAACTGGGGACCATGCCTTAACACATGGACCTTTGGGGGACAGTCTATATTCAAACAATGGCGACCTGCATCATGCAACAATCATGGCAGTAGCTAATATTATTTTCCCCATTTCAAACATAGGGAAACTGAGGCACACAGAAATTAATTTATTGGCTCAAGATCATACAGCTGGCATTTTAACCTATGCACTTTGACGCTAAGTCCTTAACTCTATTGACTAATTAACAGTTGACCAATACATTTTCTGTACTGTGTGCTGGTCTGGACACAAGCTTCAGGAAGCGTAAAAGGTCTCTTTATGTTGTGATGGAGAAGCCATGTTCCTGTGAAACACACAGAAGCCCGACCTGGCTGTCTTCATGTTGGATCCATGCACAGAGCCAGGAGCATTGCAGGATTCAGGGACATGGGCTTGGTTTTCCAAGTGTGGGCTCTCTTATAAGTGAGCATCGTCTTTTCCTCAGAGTCTGAGCTCTTCCCAAGCTGAACTGTGTGCACCACTTCCTTCTCTACTTCTTCTTGCACCTGGGATTCACAGCTAGAGTGGCTGCTCCCGAGAGTGCAATCAGAGTGAGTCTCATGAAACAGCCAAGGACGCCCCTTCCTTCCTTCCCTCCCTCCCTCCCTCCCTCCTTCCTTCCTTTCTTTTTCTTTCTTTCTCTGTTCCTAATGATAGAACAGAGCCTTCACACTGACCTACATCCCCAGCCCTTTTTAATTTTGAGACAAGGTTTTGCTAAGTGTCTAATTTGCCCAGTGTAGTGGATTAACTAATGGTCAACTTGTAACACCCAGCTGAACTGAATTGGCAGGATGGTTGGGCGTGGAAGACCCACCTGAGGATTGTTGCCAATGGCATAAAAAGACAACTGGAGGGGAAGATCAGGGGCTGTTGATTTTCTAGAAGCTTGCTGAGAATGGTTTTCCAGATATGAACTCAGCTCTTCTGATCATCAGAGTAGCTCTGGTCCTCCTTGTCCCTGGGATGGCTGCTGTTCTTGTCAGGGGAGATCTGATCTTCACTGTGAGCATCACTTCCTGGCTCCAGTGTAGATCCCTCAGCCTGGTAGCAGAGGGATCCTTCACCCCACTGCCACAGGTTTTCTGGCTTCCACCACTGGCCTTTGGGCCTTCTGGGTGCAGATCCTTGATATGGAGAAGCAAAGTTATTGCCTTGGACTCTAGGCCACTGGCTGGACTCATGGAGGACACTGCCTTGGACTCTAGGCCTTCATCTGGACTTGTTTGGAACATTGCTGTGGGATCCAGGGCCTCGGCTGGATTCTTTGGGTCTCTAGTGTACGGCTAGATCCCTTGCACTCCTCTGCATCTGACTTTTTGGGTGACTATTATAAAATAATCCTATAAATTATGTGTCCTGTATTAAATCTATTCCCTTGCTAACCCTGACCACGGCACTCAGGCAAGGCTTGTACTTGCAATCCTCTTACCTCAGCCTCCCCCTGTACTGGGACCGACTATGATAAGTCAGTTGTGGTGGTTGTTGTTTTTGGTGTTAGTTGTGAAATATATATACCATTTACCATTTTAATGTTCACTGGCACTAAGTTGATGCACATTGTTGTCTAACCATCACCACTGTCAATCTGCAGAGCTTTTTCTTGTTTCCCAAACTAAAACTTGGTGTCTGCTAAATAACTCTCCATTTCTCCTCCTTCTATTCTGGCAAGCACCATTCTAGACTATTTCTATACTACTTTAGGTACCTCCTGTCAGTGGAATGGTTAATTTTAGATCAAATGAACTTTTCCTTGAGATGAAACCTGGAGTTTTCTTCTTCAGGAGATATGTGCTTGCCTCCTCTGAAACTGTGTTGGGACCATGGAAAGTTAGTGGTTGGAGCCAGGAGGGCAAGCAGGGTTGGGTGGGTTCACTTAGCAGTGTGGGAAGTGGAGCGTGGACCCTTTGAGGGAAAGATGCTGGTGGTTCAGGCCTGTGAGTGCTGGTGGCTCTAGAACTGACGGCTGGGAGAGATGTGCTTGAGCATCAGGCAATGGGGGGTATGTTCTTCACACATGTGTACTAAGGTGATCCTGGGTGAAGGGTTTGAAGAGGAAGATGCAGGATGGAAATGAGATCAGCGTGGTGATACCCCAGGGACTTTTAGACCAGAGAAGGTGCCCTTTAGGAAAGATGTGGTGGCTGTAGCCCATGGTTGGACCTTGCGCGGTAACTGTGGAAGTAGTTTCCCTCTGGAGGAGGGACACTCCGTTCTTCTGGCAAGAGGCTGCTCCCAAGGTGAAAGACTTGGGGACGGGAAGTCGAGGAGAAGATGTCAGACAGCTGGTGGGGGGGGCACTGGCCTTCCTCTTCAGCCTTGGGGAGGGAGGGGTAGATTGGATCAAGAGCAGAATGAGGCAGAAGGGGCTGTAAGAGACCCCAGGGTAGAGCCAGGGGACATTCTAGGGTTCTCAGGGCTGGAACTTCCATTGCACCCATCCTTTTCATTAACTCTTGTGCCAGTTTACCCAGGACGAAGGTTGAAGCCTGAGCTTCATAGTGTTTAGTCCAGGACTGAGGTGAAACTGTCAAGAAGAGTTATGTCCCTTCCCCTGCGATCAGAGTGACAGCCACTGGCCATGAACAGCAGTTTCGGACACTTGAGACATCAATGTGGAGGACGCCCAGGGACGAGACCGCAGCTGGAGACCTGCTGGACACTGACTGCTAGGGGCCAACTCATGGCCCCTCGGGCTCTGCAGACTCTTCCCCCTGAATGTGCCCCACAAAACCCTGGGTTGGTTGTATTGCTATTTTACATGGGAACATAATGTACTTAAAGAGGTCAGGCAATTTGTCCAAAGCTACAACTTCAGATTGCAGAGTGAGGATTTTAACCAAGGCCCCAACCCTAATTCTTCCCACTCAGTCACGCCACTGCCTCCACCATGAATGAGGAGGCCATGAATCCTGTACCTATCCTGCCGAAGCTGAGGGTTAAAATGAGAGCTAGAAAATTGGTCTGTGAGAAAGCACCCCGAGAACTCTGCAGCCCCACCCACTGCTCCAGAAGTCCAGACCCTAGGCTCCAAAGGAATGCTCAGAGGCGTGTCCCCTCCTGTTATGGCTGAGATGGAGGCTGGGCAGAGCCACCCAGAGGTTGGTTCCAGAACTGTGAAAAGAACTCCAGTCTAGGTCCTAGTCTGAGTCCTGTGACTGTGTAATACAGAAGGGCGCTTGATACTGGCTTCATCCCTCTCTGAGACCTTCCTCCACTTTCATCTCCACACTCCATCCACACCAGGCACGTCCACAGCATGCTGCTACTTGACCTCTCTGAGTCTCAGAATCTACTCTGTAGGAAATGGTACTGGTATTTACCTCGGGGTGCATGCAATGAGTAATGAGAATAGCTGCTCAATACATGTTACCTCCTTTCCCTTCTCCCTCTGAGCCTACACAGAGGCCCTCTATGAGGAGCTATGCCCATTACAAGCCCATTGTCCAGTTGTTGTTTTGCCACAACACATTTTAATTTTTTTTGCACTGGAGGAAATGGCCTGGTTTGGGGCTTAGTCACAGAGCCCCCAAGTGTGAGTCCCTGGGGACCTACTCCTGGGAGAGCCGACTGCTCCACTTTGCTCTCATGGGGGATTTCCAGCACAGGGGACTGCAATGTTGAAGCTGGACTCAGGCAAACAAGGATGGGTCTGTCACCTCCCTACCACATACACTGCAACTCCGAGGTGGAGCCTTCACTGTTTTTCTAAAGATAAATCCTCCAGGAGTGCCATGCTGTGCCTTGTGAGGGGAAGGCCAGCATGTAGTTGTTTGGTGCCCATATGAGGAAGGGAGACCTTATTTCAACTGGCAGGGATGGACAAAAAGCACCTGAGGCCACATAGCTGACTGGACATTGTGATTCCATTGAGGTGCCAACAGATTTATCTTGAGGTGTCTTACTCGTGGAAATGTTAATCATTATTATTAAGATTTTGCTGTTTTCTTGAGACAGAGCCTTGCTATGTAGTTCAGGCTGGGCTCAAACCCTCAGCAATCCTCCTGCCTCAGCCTTGAAAGTGCTGGGATTACAGCTGTGTGCCACCATGCTCGGCAATCATGATTATTCTTTGGCCATATAGAGTATAGCAATGAATGAAAAATTTCTGAATAAATTTTTCTGTAAATCTGGCTAACTTTCCTCTTTATGCAAAATTAAAATTTTGTTATTAAAATAAGTATCACTAAACAGATTCTATTGCTTTTTTCAATTTTAGGAAGTCAACTTTTACGTTGAGAATAATGGCAGAATTTAAGTACAAAAGAGTCCACTTTTTGTTGTTCAATTTATAGCCAGGAAAGTGGTTTTATCAGACTGACAACTTTTGAAAGATGCTTGAGTAACTGTGGAATTGCTTGTAAATACTTGTCAACCAGGCATGGTGGTGGCACAAGCCTATAATCCCAGCTACTTAGGAGGCTGAGGCAGGAGGATCGCAAGTTTGAGGTCAGCCTGGACAATTTAGTGAGACCCAAACCAGCCAAACAACCAAGCAACCAACCAAACAACAATAACTTATCTTCTTTATACACGAGGTATAAAACTATCTGAAAAACCAATAGTTTATAGAGTTTTTATTTGCAAATCTTTCCATTTTGGGAGTCAATTCCCTTTTCATACAAGTAAGTACTGGTAAGAATAAGTGGGACAGCTTGAGTGAGGGCAGTTACACTCTCCTAACTATGGTAGTGTTTTAGGTAACTACAAAAGTCCTCACTTGATGAACGAAAAGCAAACTGGGACAAAAAACATCTTGGTGGTCACTATTTAAACAGTTCCTACTTAATGTGTCCAGCTGGGGGCCCTGATACTGAACTAGTGGCCTATATCATTTGCTGACTTGAGAGATTTCTGTAAAGATAATCCTAGGCATCGATAGTAAAGATTAAGATATATAAAATGCTGTCAGGGAAGGCTTTGATTTTTCAGAAATACATTATGCAGGAATTGATGCCCCATGTCTGATCGATAACAACTATATAGGCACATGCTTTTCACCCCCTTATAAGCACGCTCAACAGGGTCTAATAAGTCAGCCTGTTTCAGACCACTCAGTGGTAGAAAAGTCTTTGCTTTCCAGCCCAGAGGAGGTTTCTGTCAAGCTGGCCTAGTGCCCCGGGTACCCAGGACTCTCTACTCTGGGTAGTGCCACCTTGGGGAAACAGATCCTTGGAGTTCTGGGCCTGGCTGATGCACAGCTGCAGGGTGGCAGGACAGCAGGTGGCTCAGTTTCTCTATCTCGGGGCCCAGCAATAGCTGCCCACGATGATGCATGAAGGGCAGGGAGCAGCCTATCATGTAATACATCAAGACACAGCACTTATTTGAAGGAGAATTAGTCGAAAGATGGAGCTCTTACAAGCTCCCAACCCAAGAAAAGAAATCCTGCTTAATTATACAATGAAAGACAAAGTAGCTGGCTGGGGGTTTAGTGACTGTCAAGTGTGGGGTGGTTTCTAAGCTATAATCCTCATACAGTGTGCCCCGCTGCCAGTGGAGGCTTTGTGGTTGTGTTGCTCTTTTGAAGTGTGATTCACACCTGCCATGAGCACCACCATCCTTGCCCAAGTGGCTGGCCGAAGTTGGGACATACATTTTCCATGTGCCTTTATAAAAGGGGCTTTCTAAATCCATCCTCACTAGGAACAACCAGACTCCTTCCTAAGTCAGTAGTCTTCAGTCTCTTTCTCTTCCCTTATACACGTTTGCTCCAAATCCACACAGAAAACAATGAGACCCTAAAATGCTAATGTCTGTGCCACTGTCTCACATGTGGTGGTTGAACTCTTTGGCATTAATTCATTTAATTCTTCATTCAGTAGGTATTGATTGAGCACTGTGAAGATGTGTCACATAGTTTTTAAAATGCAATGGTTAAAAAGAAAGTGCATTTATTATCTCATATAACGGTAGAATAATGCAGTGGCTCAGTGATGCCATCAGAGAGCTGGGTTCTTTCCATCTTTATGTTCTGCCATCTAACTTTTGTTTTTAGGCATATATCTTTGTAGTTGCAAGATGGCTGCTGTGGTTCCAGCCATCACATGTGCACATAATAACATTGATCAGATGAAGAGACACAGAAGGAATAGTCCCTTGTGTTCTTAAGAGTGATGACAACCATTTCATAGGCCCATAACAAATTTCCCCTTAAGTTTCATTGGCCAGAATTGTGTCATTTTACTGAGTCCAAACCATCATAGATAAAAAGAATTAAGCCACTATGAATAGCAGGCTACCACCCACCAGCCAATCCCTTTACTTCCAGAGACATAGTTATTGAGGGTGAATAAAATTAAGATTTTGAAAACAAAGAAGAGGGGTGGTGGGCATTTGCTAGTGGTGCTTGTCACAGGCTTCTAGCTCTGAAGAGCAGGGAAAGCGTATCTTTCTTTTTTTTTTTTTTTGATTAAGTTTATTGGTACATTTTAGGTATACGTTATGATCACATTCATTATTGGGAGTTTGTACCTGTACATGATATATCCTGGTTCTTATTTTTTCCCCATTCCCTTTCCCTCCCTTCAACCCCTTCACCCCTTCGTATTTACATAAGCTCTGTTTCTGTTTTTCGTTCTTTTATCATTGTTTTTTTCCCTAGGGAAAGCCTTTCTTTGCCCCTTGAGAGCCGCTGGAGGCCAGGGTGTGGTGGACGAGGGACAAGGGACGCACCACCCAGATCCCCCTTGGTGAATGAGAGGCTCATGTTCCCAGCTCTTCGGAAGAAACCAGCCTGCCCAAGTCATGCTCCCCAGGGCTGGCCTGCACCCAGTGGCCAATTGACATGGGATATAGAGCAGTGGTCCTTTAGCTCCTTGTGGGACAATTTGGCCCACCCAGCTACAGGGCTTCTGAGGATTAAGGGTGTCCTGGAACCTACATCAGAGCTCAGTGTCTCCCGCCCCACCCTGCCTCTCCTGACCCATTCCCTGGGGCATCGATCCCAGGCCACTCCGGATTAATAATCCTATAGGCAGGTCTCCAAGGCAGAGCCTCTCTCCCGGAAACCTCCAACACACTTTCCGACCTTACTGGTCCCTTCAGATCCTGACAGGAAATTGCCTGGAGAAGTGGTCACGCTTCCAGGCCAGACACTCAGCCATGTGCAGTTTCCCAAACACCCAATAGGAGTTCTGCCCCACTGAAAATTCTAATCCACTAAGAAGATTCTCCTCACCCACCCCCATCATAATTGCTTTATCCTTTTAACTTCCGGAAGAGATACACAATTTGAGAACTCATATGAGTTCAGAGATTGTTCAGAAGCATAGCCATGATGCTGCTGCTGCCATGAGCAGAAATGAACCAGCAAACAGGACCTTGCCAAAGTGTTAAGTGATGGCAGCATGTGGTGCTTGCTGTAGCTTGGGACCCATGGGTCTGAGGCACGGATCCACCTGCAGAGTCAGGTCCATATTATCTGGGGCTGGTTAGAAATGCAAAATCCAGTCCCCACCTCTAGACCCACTGAGTCAAAATCTGCATTTAAACAGGTGATTCACATGTACTACTTTTCTATTTTCCCTAAGCTAAAATTATTTCCTCTGTTTGATAATCGTATGCCTGGATTTTTTTTTTTTAACTGTTACTGTTCTTACTCTTGGGTTTGGATGTTTTAAAAATATTACAGATGCTTTTGGAGGCTGACATGCAAACATTAACACTTTAATCTGAGGCTTCCTGAGCACAAGCTCTGTGCAAGGCCTTGACGCTGGCAGATTTTCCTCCTTTTCAGGAGCAAACTCTACACGTTCCTCAAGGATGGAGGAGCATTTGATGCTTCTCACTGGTTAAATCCGCCGGTGTAGACTCCTAATCATAGCCCCTCTCAGCCCAGGAAGGCGTTCAGCTTCCACTGAGTCACCAAAAGAAGCAGATCAGGGGATTTAGCTCAGTGGTTTTGTCACCTGCTGCCGAAGTGCAAGGACCCGAGTTCGATCCCCGGTACAAAAAAAAAAAAAAAAAAGAAGCAGATCATCGGCTAAGGGTGCGAGTGTTCCAGGGAGGGCACCCCAGGGTATCTGGCTTGGGAAATGGGTAAAAGAACTCCTCCTGACCTCTGCAAGGGAACTGTATGTTTATCACAGGAGCCCAACATCCTGTTGCTGTCAGCTGTTTATCAGCATGGTGGCCACTGGCATGGTGCCACAACCATACCCAACAGCAATGACTCAGAGTGCTGGTGCAGGGCGGCCAGGGTAATTGCTGTGATCACTAGTGGAGGTAGGCAGGTGCTCGAGGACTCTGGGGGCATTTTAGGACTCTCAGCAGGGATCAGTGAGGAAATAGCCAGTCACGTGCCAGTAATCTCCTGCCAAATGAAGGACCTCTAGGACATATGGGACTGAAAAGCCACTGAACTTCCAGGCTCTCTCACTCTTTGAGATCCTGGATCATGAGGCTCTTGGTCCTTGGGTGCCTTTCTGTCCCTTCCAATGAATAATAATACCAGTTCTGAGAGTAAGCCACTTGGTCTTAGTTTCCCTGTCTGTAAAAGGAGGATAAGTGACTTCACCCTCATATGTTTCCCCAAAAGAAAATTACTAGGCAGGAAATGAAAAATTATAATGTAAAGTCTTATTTTTCCATTGGTAACCAGGAAGTTAGCAGGGGGGTAGCAAGGAAAGAAGGTTATTGTTGTAAGGTGGGAAGTGGTAAGCTTGGCCCCTCACACAGGGACATCTGAAGGATGTTAGAGAGAATTCAGGGGCCCGTGCATCTTCCATCCTACTGGTCCACCTTTGGTAGTGTGTTAATCCCCTGAATGTCCTAGAATGGCCAGCTGCCACACCCAGCTAACGGGAAGGGAGAGGGGAGCCCACATTCCTTCTTAAAGCCAATCTGTAAATTGCATTCATCAATTCTACTCACTTTTCTCTAGACAGAACTTACACCCATTGCCTATTTCCCTGTGACAGAGGATGGGGAATGTAGTCATTTTTCTTTTTCACAGGTGGCTGTAAGCCCATCAAAACCGAGAAGTTCTTTGAGAGAGAAAGGTAAAAGTGACACTGGGGAGCAGCCAGTAGCCATGGCCACACCCAGTGCAATTCCAAATAATGAGACTACATGCGAAACAACCGAAAGGAGAAGGAAAATGTATCCTCTTCTCATTTCTCCTTTTTAATGGCTTCTAACTAGTATCTAAAGCTGGGTGATAGGACTTGTTTCATCTTGAGTCCAAATGAAGTCTTTTGCACAATTCATTCCATTCTGTATTTCAAATGATAGAACAATGGTATTCTTGTAATGTTATGTTAATAATCAAAGTAAGATTATTTCTAAATGCCCTGTCCCGTGGGACAAAATGCCCTTGAAACTGAACTGCCAACTCCTTCCTCTTCCTCTCTTAATTACTCTCAGAAGGGAAAAATGGAAATAAGGGTTCCTCTAAGATCATAGGTAAGCGATTATCCTATTTCAAGGCCTGTAGGCACCATTCTTGAGTCACAAAATTCAAAAGTTCAAGTAAGATCTGTGCTCCATCGAAGAGTCTGCAGTCCCTGTGAGAGACTTGCTAGGCAGTGGCACTTTGAGGAATCTGATGCTTGCTCACCAGCAAAGGCGGCAGGATTAACGTAGAGATTCTAAAGACAGTATCGACAGTTAGCTTTGAGACAGATGTCACTTGCATCACTATGCACAACAGGAAGGAGGATACAAAACAACATGATTAATAATCAGTGGGGTCTGAATCACTAGGGGCCCTTACAGACACTTCATAAAGACGAACAACAGCTTCTGCCATAAGTAATGCAGATTTAGCTGCAAATGCAGCCTGGCATGTCCTTCACTGCGGCAACACATTGCCTCATTGTTGCTGGGGAGAGACAAAAGAGACCGAGAAGGCAGATGAACATTAGAGTTGTTATGTCTGGCTCATAAAGACACGGCACATATGGGTTAGCATGGGCCTCTGCAAAGGAAGGGTACAGACGCTGAGTTATTGGCAGGGAGGGAGAGAAGATGGCAATTATTGAAGCGATTGCATCCTCTCTGGCTATCTTTTAGGATACCATTATGAATACTAAATAAATTTCCATAAGACACCCACAGATTTTCCCTCTTCTCATCAGCTTATATTTTACTCAGAGGACTCACAAAGAATAAATATTATGCCAAGGTAAAAAAAACAATTATTGTGAAAATAAAAAACCCACCACGCGAGGTCATTTGATACATTCCTGGAGGAAGGCTACAAATGGGTTGTGCTTGAGCATTTAATCATACCTGGTCATGTCTTTCTCATCACCGAGCAGCATCCTGCCTGTCTGAGAGTCAGTCCTGCTTATGTGACAATTTAGGGACTGAATCAGGGCACATGGGGAATTGAATGGAAACCTAAAGGCTGTGGGAAGGTGAGGGTGGTGCTACCACCGCTTCTTCCAATGGAGAAGACAGGATACAAGATGAAGCTGACCCATCCCAAGGGTTTTCTATCTCTCTTTACTCCACACCCTTCTCCGGCAGTTAGAGGGTACTTACATGTGGCAGACACCAGGCAGATGGAGTGGAATAAGCTGTCATTCATGTCCTCGTTGTGCTCAGTCAAACAGAGAAGATAGACCTATAAAGAAGCAATTACAGTACACTGAGCCTGGTGGGAGGGGCCCTGTGCAGCATGCTCTGGAGGTGTAGAGGCTGGATGGAGAGGACACTTGGACTGGCTGTCTCTTGGTCAGCACTTTAAAGCACAAGAAGGAATTTTCTGGGCGAGTGGTGAGTGACAGTCCCCTTCCAGGAAGAAGGAATGGCAAGTAAAACATATGGAGGCTTGAAATAGTGCGATGTGTTTAGGGAACATCAAATGGGTCAGTATGAATCTGGGCATGACATGAACGGAAGAGAAGCTGAAACTGAGGCTGGAAAGGAACTCTGATGCTCTGCTAGGTAGTTTGGTCCTGGTATTATTGTCTTTTTCATTTTATAGGTGATAGAATGTAGTGGAGGGAGATGGAGGGGTGAGAGCCCCTGAGGAGTGGCAGGAGGAGGATTTTGCTCATTTCCCACCTTATCCCACAGAGGATCCTGGCAAACCAAAGATGGGGGTCTTTGAGGACTGACCATTGTGATAGCAGCACACCTCTTTCTAGACAAAGAAGTGGAAAATGGGTTCCAGTGGGTGGCCGCTGGCCTGAGGACCCAGGAGGAGGTAGAACCCTTCAGGATGGTTCATACAAGGAGAGTTACATAAAGGGACTGCTTCGGAGGCGTTGGAGGGCAAGGGGCATGGGGGCGCTCGGCAGCAACAGCAAGGGCTGTTCCGGGTGCTGGAGAGAAAGGAAGGGCTGTGTTCGCAGTCCTGCGAGAGCAAAGGCTGCCCACAAAAGCTGTAGTCACGGAGGGACAGTGCTAGTGCACTGAAACTGACTAGTGCAGGAAACATGACCCCAAACGGGAGGCAAGTTGGAGAGAGAAACCTCATTTCTTCTCTGTATCTTTGATTCCCATTGGTGTCTCCACTGGTCAAACCCAGCCACTCAGCAGATCCAAAAGTGCAGGTGATGCAACTCACGTTGTCCTCCGGCCAGAGAAAGGCAAGGAAGGGCAAAGAATGCAACTGAACTGGGAGTGGGGGCAGATAGGGAATAGTTGCCACGGGGCTGGGGATTTAGCTCAGTGGTTCTGAGGCCTGCCTCGAAAGTGCAAGGTCCCGAGTTCAATCCCTGGTACCAAAAGAAAAAAAAAAAGAAAAAGAAAAAGAGAATAGTTGCCACCTCACTGTATGCCTTTTAGACCTTCCGGGGTGGGGAATTGACTCCTATGAACATCTTGGGCCTCTTCTTTTGTTGTCAATAAATACCATACGACATTTGCTTTGTCTTTTTGTTTGACTGGCTCCTTTGAGAATCTGAGGAAAGCAATGGGGTCTGCAGGGAAAAAAATATAAGGGTGAAATTTGCATTCTAGTTTATAACCTCAAGAACTTCCTACTCAGCCTGGGCCAGCAGAATGAGCTGCACTTGGGATCTTAGAAACACAAGATTTTAAAACCAAATTCACAGGTGGTTTACATGCACATGAAGGTTTGAGAAGCCTGGGACTAGGAGTCAGTGGAACTGATTGGTTGAGGGAGCATACGTATATCAGTTAAGATGTAGTTTGGGCTGTGAGTAGTAGAAAACCCAGCCAAACAGTAGCTTACACAAAATAGGAACTTTATTTTTCTCAGAAATAGATCAGAGATCACCTAGAAATGAATCTGTTTGAGGTTAGTGTTACAATTGCCTGTTCTCCATCTGTACTTCCACTTGGCCATCTTAATTTCATGGCTTTTGTCCTTGTGGTTGTCCGATGATGGGTTTTAGAATTCCAGGCATTGTCTTTGCATTCTGGGCAGAGGGTGAAATGAGCAAGCCACCAAGTGCTTGTAAAGATCATTCCCAGAGCTTCTTCCTGGAAATGTGTACTGGACACGATTTGACAGCTGCCTCTAGCTGCAAGGGAGGCTTGCAGGATAGAGTGCCTTTTTCACTTCCACACAAAATAGAGGTTTATGTTAACAAGAAAGAAGGAAGGAACTGATTCTGAGGTGGTGAATATGGGAATCTGTCGTTATAAATAGCAATGAAATTATTAATTATGAAAAAGGTCTTATTCTATTTTGAATCACTGATAAAAATCTATTACATGCATTCTGTACTTTGGAGTCAAAAAATAAGGTGAATTCAGAACTTTTAGCAGGGAGCAAGATAGACTACAGAAATAGAGAAGAGGGATATAAAAATTATAAACAAAAAAATTATAAACTGATTAATTGGGGCTCCTGTTTTTCATACTTGGTAGTAATCTCTTTGGTATTTGAACCAAAATATTCTTTTTTACTGTAAAGAAATATTTGTCTAAACAAAATAGAAATATACCAATAAATACAAAGAACACTTTATCTTAAAGAAACTACGTGCAAATTTCATTTGTGTAGCCATTTGTGTAGCCATTTGTGTTTTTTTCTGGGAAGAAAGTCTACAGTTTTTACCACATTCCTTTCAGTTGAAAAACCACAGCTTTTGAATTATTTACAAGCAAATGACATGCTAATTCCATAACTGTATTACTGAGTTCTAAATGCAAGTTTCCTCAGAGTTCTTGTTGCTGATTCACTCAAGTGAGTACAATTTGAAAGGAATACAACTCTGATTTTTTAAAAAAATCTGTATTTTTATACTCTTCACTAATTCAGAGTTTTTCCAATGAACTTAGTGACTTTTAATGATTCCAAGTAGCCAAGTTCTCCATGACCTTCCCTGTTTGTACGGTATTGAGGTGTAATATTGTCTTTCTTAGTATATATGCTGTCGAAGTGAGCACAAGTATAATATTGTCTTAACACCTAGCTAAAGAGAGCTGGTTCTCAGGAGACATGAGACTTAATGTACTGGATTCTGAAAAATATTTTGTTGCACAATACCCTCCAAATACTCCCAGTCTTTTTTTTTTTTTTGGTACTGGGGATTGAACTCAGGACCTTGTGCTTTTGAGGCAGGTGCCAGAACCACTGAGCTGAATCCCCAGCCCTACCTCCAGTCTTTTATGGATCTGTGTGCAGGGACATTTGAGAATGGTCAGAGACTCACTTGAAGGTTTTCATTTCCATGGAGTCCAAGTTCCCAAGTTGACCCCAGGGGAATCTTGAGCATGAGAGTCAAGCTCTGCTCACAGGCACTGTCAGAACAAGGCAGTGTGGTCAGGGCTCACAAAGTCTGCAGACCACCAGCTCGCTGTCAAAGTGTCATGGAGCCTTGAGCACCAGGAGAGTTTTGAGATGTGTGGTTTATCTTGCCCGTCTTCTTAGACTGGGAGTAGAAAGAAACACTTGTTTGAGTTATTCCATCTTTCAGTTAGGTTTATTCATTGATCATTTATTCAGCACCAACTATACTGCTCTCTCTGCTTGAAACCAGAGGAAGGAAGAAAAGATACAAAGATGAATAAGACAGCATTCCTGTGTCTAAGTGGTGTTTGTACACAGAACTGATACTAACTGGAGGATTGCAGCAGATGCAAAAAATTGTGAAGTTTTATTTAAGACCTATAAAGTTTTCCCATACTTCACTAAAAAACCCACCTGATGCTTAATACATAAAATACAAAGCTATGAGATACTAATAAACTAGCTTTCTAGTTCACAGATATGTTTAAAAGGAGGATGTATCCAATACTTACCTGCTATGTATAACTTGTAGTTGTAAAGAATCTGTACTAAATATTTATCAAGGTATGTTCTCAAATCTATGCAAATTATCAACACTGTTTGTGTAGACCACGAAGTTTATAATATCAAAGCTTATTTCAACTGTGTTTTGACAGCTGCATTACAATTTTTGTGAAATATGTTATCTGTTTCTATAAATACAACATTGGGTGTGGTGGTGCATATTTTTAATCCCAGTGCTCTGGCCAGGGGAGAAGGCTGAGGTAGAAGAACCCCAAGTTTGAGCCCAGTCTAGGAAACTTTTCGTGACTTAGTGAGAAAAAACCCAAAATGATGTAGCTCAATAGCTCAGTAGCTCAGTGTGAAGGCTGTAGGTTCAATCCCTAGCACCACAAACTAACAGATAAAACACTTTCTTGCATTGACCAAACACCCTCATTTCCAGAAGTCAGTGTGTGCTAAGCAGGATGCTTAATGCCCATTCCTCACTACACTTTTGGGAAGCAGCCTTTCTAGCCTACACGGGTTGCCATGCTATACGCTGTTCAGACATTCGGGCATGGTCCATCCTGTTTCCAAGGCTTCTGTGATGTTATTGGTATGTTAATTATTATAGCAAATGATAAAATGTGCAAAATGGTACCCCCTCCTTAATGATATAAATAAATGAAGCAATTAATTTTACACAATAAAAACAAGCGATACAATAACTTACAAATTTGGAATTTCTTCATTATTACACCAAATTGCAAAATGGAAACATGTAATTTCAAAAGGCTCATAAAGTAAAAATGGAAACACAGCTGATGCTGCCTCAGCTTGTGGGCTGCAGAATAATGTGGGGCTTGCACAGTGTGGCATAGTCAATGTCTTTTAGACATACCAGGCCAGATATGATTCAGAAACTATAAATCTTCCTAGAGCCGAGGCATTCCAACGATCTAAGCCACTTTTGTGCTGTAATGAAAAACAAAACAAGTTTTTCTTGTTGCCCTTAGGTTTTAGTTTGGAATTCTAGAAGTTACTTTGCCTGGGACACTCATCTCCACTTATCTGTAGTTGCAGAAGCTGGAAGCCTATGATTGATCTTGTAACTTCAATATCTGGAGAGAGATAAGTAGGGAAGCAAATTTCCTGGGAGAGCTGACAACAATTTTTAAAATGAAATGTGTACACAGCAAGCCTGACATACTCTGTTGCCCACCATCTTTGAAACCGTCAGTTTCAGGGCTGACATTTTGTTCTGTGTGTTTGTTTTGGTGAGTGAGAAAGTAACACATATTTTCTTTGACATCTTGTGCAATTTTACAAGTATTCAGGACACATTTCTACTTTGCATGGAAAATGTCTTTGCGCAGTTGTCAGAATGATGGACAGGGGAGCGAATGATAGGACAGAGTGCTGATCTTTGCTTGTTATTACATACAATAGCCTGGTAGGAATCGTGATGTGTTGGTGAGACAAACTGTGTCCCATTCTGGAACATATTAAGTTTGTCTCCAGGACACACATGACTTCGCTAGGGTGACGAACCTCATTCATAATAGATGCTAATCTTTTCAGGGCTGACTGATGACAGCACTTCCTGCCCTTCACGGAATTAGAGCTGGGTTTTATCAAAGGACTCAAACTGCCTGCTAATTAGACTAATTCCCTTCATCATGAATTATTTATTTCCATTGGTAACCGATCACTGTGACATTAATGGGTTCTGCTCAAGTTAGTTTCATACTAATACACACTAGGAGTTAAATGTTTAAAAATTCCTGATACTTCACTCTAGGTCAAATGTATCTTTGCCTAATATTTGACAGATTTGATGAAGCTTTGATGATTATGTTTTAGGAACAAATAGAATGGGATGAAGTTCTAGATTTTGTTTAGACAAAAAAAAAAATCCATTTCTTTCTCTGCTCAGGTGTCGCTGGACTTAGCCAGAACATGTCACTTTATCCTGGGGCATGCTTTCTGCGCTGCACACGTTTTATCAAGGTCAAACTGTCACATGAAAGTGCCGCTGATCCTCCTCAGGGTGACAGCATCACCAAGTTGAACCAGACATAACATTTGAAGTGATTCTTCATTCAATTACTGATATCTGTAGATAAAACTGAAATGTAATATCTTATTTACTCATTTATAAAGTGCACTTTTAAAAAATAGAATTTGTAGATCCAGCCCAGGGCTATACTTGTTAACATAGGTCAGTGTTTTTCAGAGTGTAATGGGTACATTGGCTAGAGGTGTTAAAAGTGCAGATTCTGGGGCCAAGCATCTTAGAATCTCTGAGAAGAAAGCCTCAGAATTTGCAATGTCAAAAAGCACCCATCCCGAATCTGGAGCAGTGTGAGAATTATTGACATCAGTTATTCAGAAAAACCCTTAAATCAATTAATGTTTTGTCAGAAATGCTGAATCAGCTCATCCAGGAGGGACAGGATCTACCTAGAATGCTATGTTAGCTTCTGGAACCGGCATCTACAACAGTTGCATGCACACAAGATCACCTTAGGGTTGACTGATGATGAAGGCAAATCATCAAGAGGTCTGTGAATGGCAGACCCAAGCATCAGGCATCAAACCTTTGCTCAGGGGACACAGAGGAAGATGTCCAGGCAGAGGCCTCCCAGTCACTGTTCACAGAGGTAACTGGAGCCAATGGGAAGGGTTCCTGGGCACACACAGAGGCATGCGTGCACACAGGGTGCTTTAGCTATTGCATATTGAATGGTGGAAAACGGTAAGAGAAAAAGTAAAAAGACAGGAATATAATGAGTGGTAACTGTAGAGGAAGTGACAAACGTGAGGCAAAGGCTTTATGGAGCCTACAGTGCAATACAGCAAAACCACAGATAACATGGTCCCTCAAAAGCAGCTACAGTTTCTGAACCAAAGCTTGTTTCAACACAGGTCCCACACATCAAGACTACTGGTCTCAAATCACACGCACTTGTGTGAGCAGAGAACAGTGCTGCCTGCAGGTTCAGGGTGAAGTACAAAAAACACTCATTAACTTTGGGCAAATTCTATCACACTTGGATTTTGAAGCATAGACATTCAGGATTTTCTATGGAATGTGGTAACATAGGAGGCTTGTATTAGTCAAAGACACAAGACCCATGGAACCAAGAAAGTGTGGTTATGTGGATTTTATTTATGGTCACATACATGTCAGAAATACACACTCACATATCAAATAGATACTGAAGTACTTACTAGGTTCTAAGCACCTACATCTGATAAAGCCAGGCTAACAAAAATATGTGAAGAAACTATGGATTTGTGAAAAGTTTCTCAGTGTTTTCTGAACTATTTATGCATGCAAGTGGCACATTCTACTTGAAATCACAGACACTAGTTTTCAACTTAAGGGGAAATTGGGAAATATAAGGCTATTACTGAAGTGAGGAAATGTTTCTTATTTTGTTTGTTTGGTTTTTTTTATAGACATACTCAGATGACTTCAGCACTGCATTTTCACAGAGACACACCCACATTTACATATGTTTAAGTAAATCTTGGATCTCATTTCACTGTCTTGCACTTCTCTTTAAATCACTGTTGTTTAATTCATTTCATTGATCTGTATTTGGGAGTTTATTACATTGTTTTTCTCTTTCCTCTGCTTCTCCTTTACAAGTCAAATTTCAGCTGGAATACTTTTAGCTTGACAAGTTCATTCATGTGTTAATATTTGGTATTTTGAGCAGGTCTTGTAGACCTTTTACAAGGCAGATTATCAGTTAATAAATGAAAGAAATGAAGATTTTCCTAAAAGGTAAAACAAACAGGGGCTTCTGGGTAAGGATGGTAAATGCATTCCATGATGCTGCCCTGATTGCATTTGCTGGTTCTCACATACTTGGAGATCAGCTAGCTACCCAGAAGACTTTTTAAGCTATTTTAGCTTAAACACTACATGCTTAATAAATACTCACTGAACCAAGGCTTCCAGGAGCTTTAGCGAAATCAGTCCTAATCTCTCCTAATCATATTCTACAATTTTGCTTGATGTCAAAGAATTCTCATTGTTTTTGAATGCATTTTCTTATTTCAAACTTGTTAATGCAGTGTTGAAAGTAATGACCAAGAGAAGATAGTGTGGTAGGATTTGAGTTCGGAAAGGAAAATCGATTTTCAGCCCATTGTGGAGCTGGGGTGTCAGGGAAACCTCAAACACTTGGAACTGGAGGTAGTAACTGTGCCTACATATGACATAGACTTCCACATTCCACCAAGAGGAAAATAATGTGACCTAATAACTGCTGAGGTCTGGGACATTTGGATCATTCACATAAGCATACCTGAATAGTTTTTAACATATTTGTGGAGAAGAATCCCTAAAAATTATGAACTTCTTGCCAGTCAAGTAAATTGAGACTTAGAATATTGAATGAGAAATTTTAAAATTATATTAATTTGGGGCTCAGATATTGGGAAGATTTCTGAAACATTATTTCTCCATGTCACTGTACAACCAGCTCCTTCCAAAATAGAGTTACAGGGGCTAGATTTACCTTTTGTTTCTTTTTGGTACGGGGGATCGAACTCGGGTCCTTGCACTTGCCCTGCAGGTGGCAAAACCACTGAGCTAAATCCCTGGCCCCTAGATTTACCTTTTTATCATAAACAATTAGAAACATGGACAAATTCTATGAAACAACCATTTTCACAATGAGATCAAAGGTGTTACATAAAAGGAACAGACATTGGCTCAGGGCTGTGATTCTTGAGAGAAGAAAAACAAACAAGGTGGGACCTGCTCTTATCCTGGTTTCTTCCTGGAAATTACCAGGCCTGAGTGCAGGAAGGAAAGTCCTAAGCAAAGTAAATGGGTTTTGTGAATTCAAAAGAAGGAGATGGGAGAGGCTGAGGAGCCTGGAAGTTGCAAGTCAGAATTCTGAAAAGGAGAGCACTATGCAGAAATAAGACTTCTTGTAAGTCTTTATGGAAGACCCCTTGAATCTTTGCTGATTACTAGGCTGTGCATGCATAGGATAAAACTCCATGAGGCAGGGCAAGGTGCAATCAGGGACTTGTAGGTTCACAGAGCAAGAAGAGAGCCCTCAATGGTCACCCAAAGTATTCAGTGGAGACAACAGGAGGTCATACCATAACAATAAGACTGAACAACTCCGGGAATGAAAATATACTAGATGTGTGACAGAAAAGCCATGAAAATAGGTCGAGAAGGAAAGAAACTGAAAAGCAAATAGCTTAATTGCTAGGCAAAACAAAGCTCGATACTGCATAAAAGAAAACATTAAACAAAAAACCCAAACCTCCAGCAACATAGCATTCACATTGTCTAGAATCCAAGAAAAAAAAAAAATCACAAGACATGCAGCAAAGCAAAAGAAATAAAAGTGATTCCTAATCAGAACAAAAATTAATAACAGATATAGGGTAATTCTACAGATAGAACTAGCAGAAAAGAATATAAAATGACAATTGTAAATATATTTAAGCAGCTAAATAAGTATAAGATAAAAAGAGCCAAATGGAGTTTCCAGATATGAAAAATGTAATACCTGAAAATAATATTTTACTGGACAGAATTAACCAAAGATTAGGTATCAAAGAAGAAAAGATCAACAAACTTGAAAACAAAAATAGAATCCATACAAAATAAGTATAAAGAGAAAAATCACTAATAACAAAACAAAATAAAACAAAAAAAAGAGAGCAGTGGTGACTGCTAGGACAATATTAAGTGATTCAACATACATGCATGTAATTAGAGTCCCAAAAGAAGAGGAGAAAAAAGAAGGGACATATATTTGAAGAAATAATGAGGAAAATTCCAATTTCAATAAAAATTACTGGTACTTCAACCAAGAGAAATATATACAGACACGCACACACACACACACCACAGCATGTCACAACTAACTTTGTGAACATCAGTGATTAAGAGAAAATCTTAGAAGTACACAGAGATCAAAGGTGTTACATAAAAGGAACAAAAACTATGCCAAGTCCCAGAATTTTTTTTCAGCAACTATATAAGTCAGAAGTGATAGAATGGCATCTCTAAAGTGTTCAGAAAACACAACAACAACATCAGTTTAGGATTTCATATCCAGCAGAAATATCCTTAAAAATCAAATTGAAGAATAAGATATTACCAGACTAACAAAAGCAGAGAGAATTCATTGCTATAAGAAATATTGAAGAAAATTCTACAAACAGAATGAAAATGGTAACAGATGAAAACATGGATCAAGTAAAGAGATGAAGAGCCCTAGAAAGTGTAAGTGATGAGTAAACATAAAAGGCATTTTGCCAACTTTATGTTTCTTTCAAGGATATCAATAATTAGGTGATCTGAATTTTCCACTTAAAAGACAGAGTGCCATACAGGATAAAAAAAACCCATATGGCCTCTATGAGAAAACTACTATGACTATAAAGAGATTAGTTAAAAATTAAAAGATGTTAAAAAGGTCTAAAATTTTAAAAAACTAAACAGTTGTTCTTATGTTGGACATGGTAATCTTTAAGACAGAGAATATTTCTAGAGCTAAAGAGGGACATTTGTGTGATTAAGGAAATAATTTATCAAGAAAGCATAAGATCCTATGTATTTGTGCCTTCAATGACAAAGCTTCTCAATGCATGAAGCAACAAAATGACAATAAGAAAAGAAATAAATACAAAATTATGGCTGAGCATTGTAACTGTCAGAAATTGTAATTGTCTCAGTAATTGTCAGAAAAATGGAAAATCGATAATGACAGAGACCACCAGAACAATACTACTGAGCAATCAAATCAGATTGATGTATATGGAGTATTCCATCCAACAACAGAGGAATACGTGCTCTTTCAACTGCACATGGGAAATTCACCATGTTCTGGAGCCATAAAATAAGTCTCAATCTATTTAAAAGTATTAAAATCATAAAAGAATACATTCTCTGACCACCAGTGAATTAAATTAGAATTTTAGCAGACAAATATCTAGACTATCTTACTAGTGTTTTATTTTCCTAGATAGATGCTGATAGGCTTTAGAGGGCCTCAATGTCTTCTGGACAAATATTTTGTGTATTATCAGTACATCTTTCAAATAGGCTTTTTGAAATTGTTAGCTTGTGCCTATCGAGTTCACTTTCCCTGCCCCTGTTGAGTTTCCAGCATCTTATCTCTCTAAGGGAAAGTCATGAGGCCTTTTTGCCTGCTGACCACAGAGCAGATCTCAGGTGCAAAAGAAAGCCTGAGAGTCTGACGTGTAGACTTGATGTCTCCAGGCCCAACTGTGGCCGCCTGCACTCTCTTCACTCCTTCCTGCAAGCAGTTCTTAGAAACAGCCAAATTCTGAAGTCTTTTTTTCCATGGCAACTGGCTGGAGCCCAGGCATAAAGATAAGCAATTCCACAAGAGCAACAGGACCCAGTGAGTCTGAGCAGGATGGTTGGAAATCAGACCCCAGGCAGACTTGTAATCTTATACCACCATTCTTCTCATCCTTTTTGTTAATTTTCATGAACTTTTGTTTATTCTTTTCAGAGAACTCAGGACATCAGAAAGCAGTTGTTATACATTTGCCCATTTTCATGGGCAGCAATAGAAGGAAGCTGAGAGGACTTTGCAAACCCAGGGGAAAAGACATGGATTAATGTAAAGAGGACAAATACAACAGAAGGTTGAATTGTTTAGGAGGGAGCCATGGTGTGGTAGTAAAGAGTGGCCTCAGAAGGTAGCCAGACAAAGCTGTGTGTCTTAGTTGTTATGAGACATCTGGCAAGTTTCTTATATCTCTGTGCATTGATTTCCTCATAAAATAGGAACAAAAATATACACTCAGGATATACACATATATTCTGAGCACAATAAACACTTCACACATGGGCATGCATACATATGTGGGCCCACACACATGTGCACTCACATGTGTACACCTTTTTCTTTTATTTAGCCAATTGTTATCTGTATAATGCCTATTATTTCTACAACATGGTAATATGCACAATAAGTAGGAGCTGCCATCATTGTCTCCAAAGCCACTTGACTGCTTTAAAATAAGGAATAGCTGGTCTGGGGGGTGTAGAGTGCCTTCTTCAGAAGGAGGGGGCCTGAAAGAATCTGAGCGAAGATCTAAAACTTGCTGATGGTAGAGGTATATAGGAGGAAGAATCTAAAATTAATAAATCTCTTTAAGAAAAATGGAAAGACATTCTGCATTGTTTTCATCGACAACTAGATCACTGGATCTTCAGAGAGGTAAACATAGCTTCTTTACACTGTTCTTATAGTTCTATGGTTCCAATAGAAAGCCCATTTTCTCTTCAAAGCAGATAAATCTCTGTTTCTTTGGAATGGAGTCCCCTGAAGATAAATGCACCATTTAGAGCTCGCTATACGTTCTGTAGCCTGCATGTGCTTTCTAAATATAGTAGCCAGATGATTACTTAATTTAGCTAGAAATGGCAGATTGTTGACAAAGACTCCCTGCTGAGTTCCAATGCCTTGAAATGCAGCTTTTATAAAGCAAATCATATCTGAAGAAATGACTAACAATGCCATTTGCTTCATATAGTGACATAATATTTAGCTCTGTCACCAGAGTATAATTGCCTTATTTTTACAATGTTAGCACTCTATTGATAAATATAGATTACCTGGAACAAGTTAGTCCTGCCACAGGGGGCACAGCAGTTGCAGAGTGGAGCTCTCAGGGAGGAAACTCTCATGACTCAAATGTGCCATCTGCTCTTCAACAGTTGGCTACCCAAATGGTGTATGTACAGTTTATAAACAGGATTGATCATATAAGATCACTTAATTGACTCATGATCTAATAAATACTAGATAAAGAAAAATAAGCAAATCATTTCACACAACCAAAACTCTGAAGGGACTTCAAATATAAATCCTGCTGCCATTTTGGTACTTGGTCAGAGTGTGTGGAAGGGTTGCGGGTATTAGAATTAATATTGGCTCACCTTCTCCTACCTCCAGGTATATACTTCTCTGTCCTTCCTGGACTTGGCCATTGTTTTTTATGAGAGTGTGCATCCTCTCTCAGGCTTATGGGTATATTGTAGGGTTAAGAGAACCCAGCTCCAGATGGCTTGTGCAAAACTGGACCATAGAACCAAACAGTCCAGGTGTTCAGAAAATCAAGTCCATCTTGTGTCTCTCTTCATCTCTCAGGTGTGCTTTCCTCACAGGTGACCTGAAGATATGACACACCCATGGGTGGCACCTGTTCAGTGAAGAGTAAATGCATTTCCTATAGAACTAAAGAAGCCCTCTGATTGGCCTGGCTCCAAGGTAGGATAAAGTGCTCGGTATGGCCAGCAGCAATTTATTTGCCCACCTCTCTCCTGGTGTGTGGCCGGGTGGAGAGGGAGTCAGCCTTCTGGAGCCACAGGGACTGAGGGTCATTGTGGACAAAGGGGGGTGGATCCCTGAAGGAAGGGCATTGAGAAAGGCAAAGAAGATAGTAGTCACAGCAAGAGGAAGGAAGATTGTTTTTTTTCTTTTCATTTTAAAAATCTGCTGGGTTCTTTGAGTCTTTTAGAGGTATGTTTCCCTCTTTGCTTTGGCTAATTTGGAAGGTTAGAGACAAATCTATGGTTCACCTACTGCAAGTGAATAAAATATTTTAAAACAATCTAAGATACTAATTTGCCCTATATTTATTTGCTTTCTCAACTTTCGCTTTTATCTTAATAGATCTCATTTATTTTCTTAATTTTATTTATCCTAAGTATTTTAAAGCCACCTCAAATCAATTTGGAGGTAATATATAAATCAATAAATTTATCAAAGCAATATATCAAATATTTATTTAAAAGCCTTAAAAATATCTTGAGTTCACAGAGCAACACTACAGGAACATTTTTTTCTGACCTCTATGTGGCTCTTCACACAGAAGTCCTGGTGGGAAAGCTAAGAAGTTTTGCCTGTGAATTGTTTTAACTGGCTGGTCTGTAAATGTTCTCTCCACACCTCTAGGAAGCAGTAGTGTATGTACAAGGAGACAAGCACTTGTATGGGAAGTTGTGTTCATTCTGGTCAAACCCTGGTGTGATCAGACCTCTTATTGGCAGTGACAGAACTCATTTTTTAGTCCAAAAATCCTAGGGAAGCTGAGGAATAACCTCATCCCTCCAGGTGGTCAGGGCATTGTTCAGTAAATACCAAGGAATCTGGGAGATGGCAAGTTGGTCCAGAACTCAAATTCTGGCTTAAAGTTCTTGTGGGTGGGTTCCTAGAAGTGTCTTAGAGTCTGTAGTAATTGAAGTCAGTTAGGGATGGCCCTAACATTTCATTCTTTTTGTTGGAAAAGAAACCTAGGTACTTGCATGGGAAGTAGCTAAACATCTACGGGCCATACTTAGTTTTGTGTTGGTCACTGTATCAGTTAGGATACAAGATACTAGATTTTAGTTGCATGTAAGAAAAATCAAACTCTATTTGGCTTAAATAATTAAGGGGAATTTATTGGCAGAGTTGGGAGAGTTTTATGTGAAAATTGATCCAGAAGCTCAACAATATCACCAGTGTCTTCCAATATGTCTCCTGTCTAATTCTCAACTCTCTGGCTTCTTCCTAAATTGGTTCTGCCCTTCATTAAAAAATGGTTGCCAGTAACAACTGGAGTCATTCTCATCTCCTAGAAGAGCGCATCATTTGTTCCTCCCCTTTTAGAGCTTCTTCTGCTTAGACCAACTTGTGTCACATTCTCACCTCTGAACTATTCAGAAGAGACTTGTGAGTAAAACCAATCAGGTGCCTGCTGAGATGCGGTCAAGGCCACCACAACCGCTGGGGCACCTGTAGGAAGATGGCTCTTACTGGTAGAATTAGCTGCACCATTGCTGTTTTTTTAACTTTCTGCACGTTGTGCAATAAGCAAATCTATAGTTATAATCTGGGCAATGTATTTCAGGGGATTTCTAAGCAGATTGTGTAAAGGGAAAAGGGAAAAAATCTGATTCACTGAGTACATTCAGCTTGTTGAACACCTACAGTTGGACTAGAGAGATGGTGCTAACCAACTGAGAGTCAGGCTGTGGTTGTGAAGTGAAGAGTTGCTGCCTTTGTGTTAAGTGTGGGCCAGTGGAGGAGATACATATCCCAGGAGCCAATATACTGCCCGGCCGGACCTAGTGAAGAGGCCCTGTCTGGGCAGTCACATTCACAGATCCTCTAGGAGAGTATGATTCACTAGGTCTGGTGTTGCTTTTCATACTTGGGAGAATCCCAGAGCCTGGAAATTTCTGTTGGTACAAACAGCACAGACAACTGTAAGAGGGACTTAAAAATTAACTTTCTTTCCTCCAATTTCTGCCTGGTTAAAGATCCTGACTGGGTTTCACCTTTGCTCCATGTATAAAAAATGCAAATTCTTTTATATATTCACCAACCTCGGTCTTTTAATCTAAGGACAAGAACCCTCTAAATTGATTTTGAAAAATTGTTTCTACTAATTCTCTTTCCTTGAGGTCCTTCTGGCTCATGTTTTCACAAAACATATCATAACTATCATAACCTCTGTATTTGACTAAGAATTTGCATGAATAATATCTTCTGGAATAAACAAGCTCATATTTTTGCCATTTGTAAACTTTATTGCTATTGTAAAATCAATGTTTTCCAACCAGAACTCTTGGCAGATCCTACAGTGGTAGAGACTGTCAACAAGGGACCATGGATTTTTCTCCTCAATGTGATTTTCTTTTCATATAAAACATTAGTGTGTTTTTATATATGTGATAGTCACTTCTTATAAATATCTCAGGATACCACTTAGCAAGGTAGGCAATGGTGTACATAATGAGATGCAAAGCAATATCTATACTTGTGGATGAATGCTTCGCCCAACGCAGACCTGTAGAGCCATGGGCGAAATAGGCCCACTTCAAGAGTGACAAAGGCTTTAAATATAGTAGAACTTAAGGGGCCTTTGTGGAGGCACAGTATTTGACCTTTGTTCTTTGACCTTCTGACTTGTCAAGGTTGGAAACTCCAAGAATCACCTTATCTGCTTCTCAATTTTACCTCTGGCTGGTTTTCTTGGAAAGCACTTAGCTGTTGTCTAGTGCAGCTATTTCCAAATGTCAGTTTATCAGAATTATATGATGTTTCCTTTTTTCTTGGTAATTTGAAAATAATTTTTTTTTTTGGTACCGGGGATCTAATTTGGGACCTTGCACTTGCGAGGCAGGTGGTGGAACCACTGAGCTAAATACCCAGCCCTGAAAATAATTTTTAAAACTTATACACATAGAAATGTAGTTTCAAATATTACAAAAGAGAACAAAATGAAAGTAACTATTTCCTCCTGTATGACTTCATCTTCTAGTCATGTTTTAAACATTTCTGTTATCAGTAGTTCTCATGTTTCCATTCATGATATTCATCAGTATGCTTACACTTTTATTCAAGATAATCTTCACAATATTTATCAACTGATAAGGTATGTCTACCAACCAATCTGAATTCTACCTGGATGCTTCAGCACTAGGCATTCTCTTTTTGTAAGGTTAGGTGACACATGCACGGTATACTAATTTTCTGTGGCTGCTTTAACAACTTATCACAAATTTGGTGGCTTAAAAATAACAGAAATGCATTATTGAACAGTTCTGAAAGACAGAGTCTGAAGGTGTCAGCAAGGCCTACTCTGTTTGAAGTCTCTAAAGGAGATTCCTTCTTTCTCTCTTTTGGTTTCAAGTATCTCCAGGTGTCCTTGGCTTGTGGCTGCATCACTCCCCTCTCCACCTCTGTCTTCACATGACTGTCTCTTCTGTGTCTGGGTTTTCTCTTCTTTCTCTTAGAAGGACATTTGCTATTGGACTTAGCACACCTGGATAATCCAGGATGATCTCATCTCCAGAGTTGTATCGTCAAAGACCCTTTTTCCAAATAAGGCCACATTCACAGGTCCTGAGGGCACATGGATGTATGTTTTAGGGGCCACTATTCAACAAGGGTAAGAGAAGGCCATAAATGTGACTTTAGCAACTTGTACCAAAGTGTTTCAATATTTCAGCCATACTTCTCTAGCCTATCTAAGTATACACCTTTGCTTTTATTTCTTGCTTTATTCACTTTAAATAGTATTTCTTGATCTGAGACAGTTTTCAGACCCAGGTCCACTGAATCATGTATATTTAAAAAAAAAAAATCTTCTCAGGCAATCCAGACAAGACTTCTTTACTGACTATTACTTTGGAAACTATTGCTTTGGAATTCTGAATCTCATATTTGGGCAAGAAGACCAGAGTATCTAAAGGGGTATGAGGAGGTGGTAGAGATAGAAATGTGTCTTGAAAAGTAGTTGACCACTGAGGTTAACTCATTTCATTAATAATATTATAAATTATTTGATTATTTCAAAAACCATGAGAGAGGTCTTATTTTTCTAGTTTTCCAAAAGGGCATCTCCAAGCTGTTTCAGAGGATATTTTCCAAAGAACCACTAGGCCTCCAATGATAGGGCCACACCTACAAGGAGCAGCTTTCCATTGAGATTGTCATTCGGTGTCCACCTTTGCATTTTCTTCAAACACAATTTCTTAAATGTATGAAAGAGGCAGAAAGTGAGAGCAAGAAGTTTGCCTTCATAATAAAGTCAGGCTCTCTGTGACTGAGGGTCTTTGTTGGGAGCCTCTTGGTTCAGCCTTGTGGCTCCTCCAGTGCCCACTGAGCTGGCCCTTCTGCTTCCTGGTTTTTCTACTTCCTGGTTCTTCCACTTCCAGGTTCCTGGGCAGATGTGTGGGCCACTTCAATGCTGCAGTGTGAGGGTCTGGAGCAAGTTACCCTGTTACCTGTTGGAGCCCTAAAGGGACCCCAGGAAACTGAAGGGCATTCCGAGAGAAACAGGTAGAGCTCTAGCCCATCCTCATGGCTCCAGTTTGCCTTTGCTTTCTCTCTTTCTGTCCATTGCCCATTGGACAGGTGGCCTGGCTGACTGCAGGTCCACCATCAGCTGTAGGGAGGGCACAGTGACAAACTGCTTAGTGTGCTGCAACAATTGGGCAAGGTCTAAGCTCTCAAAAGATCCTTCGTGTGTCTCATAGCAGTTCTGCTTCTCTGATCAGCCCTCTTGATACAGAATGTGGCTCTTATTTTATTGTTTCATTTCTTCTTAATAAGAATTCATTTTCATTCCCTACTATATTTCCAACTGGAACCAGAGAAGTGGAGGAAATGAGGGAAAAAGGGGCTATTATTTTGTTTTCAAGAAAGAGCCTGTCACATACCCTATATACTTTGGGGTCATCTTGACCTTCCCAGTCATGTCTTGCTTGGCTCTTGTCCCTCTTGACCTCCCCCCCCCTTAACTCTTTTCATTGTGCATCCACTCTGACTTGCTTTTAGGGCAGACTGGAGACCCGTCACTGCCAACTCTTTCTTCTCCTATTTTTTTCACTGCCAAACTTCTGGGGAGGGCAGCTTGCACTGATTCTATCAGCTTTCTCTTGTCTGACATCTCTTTGATCCATCACCATCTCATTTACATTTTGGAAGGCTATAGAGATTACCTAAGCTTAAAATCCAATGTACAATGGTTGCTCCAATTCTCCTCGAAAAGACTATTTTCTTTCATTTTTATGATACCATGTTTTCTCCATCCATGTTCTTGACTGTTCCTGCTCTGAATTGTTCGCAAGTGTGGTTTTTGTTGTTGTTGTTTTGTTTTGTTCTTTTGTTAATCCCAGCCTCTTGAAGCTGGCATCTTCAGGGGAAGGACACCTGTCATATGGTAGTGTGATCATCTGTGGACTTTCCGTTCTGGGCTGGATACATGTTGAAACAGTTTTGCTTTCCTTAACATTGTATTTCTCACTATTGTTCTTGGGGTTTTGTTTGTTTGGATTGCGTGTGTGTGCGTGTTGCTGGAGACTGAACCCAGGACTTTGTGCATGTTAGGTGAGTGCTCTACCACTGAGCATGTACATCCCTCGGCCTATCTCAGTAATTAAATAACACTTTTATTAAATATAAAATATCCTAAACTTTTAATTAAATTGTCTGGTTTCCCTACTCCAGAACTTCATTTCTGACTTGAACACGTAATTCATTGAGGGGAAAAATAGCGCTCAATGTCTGGTGCAGAAATCTACTTTATAGTCAAATTTTCAGGAACACAACTATTCTTCCATAGCAGTAATAAAATAAAACAATATAAATCAGCTTAAAACGGGCAACAGTACCTATTTCATCTGAGTCAGACTACTATTCCTTACTTTCTAAGTCAACAAATTGTCCTCACAACTTTGTATCTTGCTTAAAATCTCACCCATTCCTCAGCTAAAATAAGTCCCACTGTGATATGGATTCTTTACTTTTTTGTTTTTGTATTTTGAGACAGGGTCTCAGTTCAGCCTGGCCTTTAATTTACTATGCAACCCAGGCTGGCCTTGCAGTGATCCTCCTGCCTCAGCCTCCCAAGTGTTGGGATTATAGGCATGTGTCACCACATTTGGTTTTAACTTCTTAATAAATTCCCCTTAGTTGGAAAATTCTCTCTTGTCTACCTCAGAATTCATATAAATATTCCTTCTTTTCTCTCTGATGACCATATCATGTTATAATTACTTTCATACTTGTCTTCTGTCCTCTACGTTTCAAGTTCAATGATGTTTAGCTTAATAGTTCACATTTTGGGGGAAGGCAATGGCTTTCTAGTGTCCTCTGTTACTGTATTTGGCATATCTTAAAATTTAAATAAAAAGAACAGATTCTGAAAGACTGGCTAAGGACTGGACCATAATTTGGGAAGAGGGACTAAGTACAACGTGGAAGCCACCTGCAGAAGACAGGATGGAAAAGACCATTTCTGGGTAGAATCTGCCACATTGCTTCTCCTCCCTGGGGCTAAAATCTCAGGCACAAAGCTCATGAGTATCCAGCTTGGGGGTCTTGTTTAGGTATCCAAATAAATTTTTGGCTACTTCAGGAAATCTCACTCTCTTGGGGGTCTGAAGAAGAGGCAGAAAATAATTTGGTGAGAACTTTTTAGAAAGACATTTAAAAGTCTTGCTTATAAGCCTAATTCAAGACTCAAGTCTATCCCTAGTTTGGGGCATGGATGTAATTAAAGGAAAGAAAGACAATCTATTAACAGCTCTTCAAGGACTTGAAACAAAAAGAACCAAATTCCCCTCTTGATCAAAAGATTTTCCTTCTCATTTTAAACAGAGAGGATCATCCATCTTTCCTTAGAATATGGACATTTTTTAAGACTCTCAGACTGAAGGTCGGTTTGGAGTATCAGATGGAGACAGCAAGTCAGCTCAGATAAGAGTTTCCGAAGCGATCCATCACTTGAATAAAAGCCCAGCAGCAGGTATTGATCCTAATGCTGAAGACAGGTTGAAAGGAGGAGGTAAGGTCACAACATAGCGGGTGCTCAGGAATATGAAAGGTGAGATTGTGACAGAGTGGCAGACACATGGGAAACAGCAACCATTATGGGACAGCTGGAAGACACTTGAGAGACAAGTCGAGTATGACCTGAAAAGCCCTGTGGGTGTCTTTATAACACCCGAATCAAGAACTCAAAATGGAAACCAGTGGGCTTCGATTTCCAGGCAGAGAAGACAAGGATTGATCTTTGCCAGGGTGAGTCAGGGAAAATGATGACACTCTTAAGACGGTAAAAGTGACATCACATTGACGACTGGCATGGCCAGACGACAGGCCTCCTGCTGACGTGCAGGTCCTTGCCTAGCAGGCCATTGCTTCCCTCTCTTCCTCTCTCTAACTTTGGGGAGCTCTGTCTCCTCTGTAGATGTTTCAAGTTCCTGCTCACTACATTTTAAACTTTCTGTTGGTTCCATGTGTTCCTCACTTTTCATGCTTTCCTGGACACCCCTGAACTGTGTGGCAGGTGCTTATGCCAGTACATAAACAGACGTGGAAAATAAAAGTCACTTTCTTGATTTTTCTAATTTGCATCACCATTCAACTGAAGCAGCAGAAATTTAATCTCAGTCACTTATTCTTAATCTAGGGATTTTCCTTCCCAGACAAAAATCTCTGCAAAGTTTCTAAGAGCCTGGCTGCCCTAAGCTTACCATGGGGCTCCCGGGCCTCGCTGCTGCACACGCCCCTCTCCAGGCCAACTTACACCTCCGTTCCCAACAACACCTTCCTTTCCTCCATCGCTGTGCTCTCAGCACAGCCTGGGCAGAGCACTTCTGTCCTCCAAGCCGTCTGGGGAGGTGGAGGGAGAGGAGGGTGATCATGCTCCTTAAGCTCTCTACTACTGTGACTAACACCTTTTTCACATTCCATCAGGGGCACAGGCTATGGAAATACAAACCCCAGAGGGTAACTCTCTGAGGTGATGAGCCCAGGGCAAGGCTCAGATGGGGCAGGTGCTAAAGGGAAGAGGAAGTGTTCCGGTGGTGCAGGATGAGAGTGTAGAGGAGCATGCTGGTTAATGCTCCAGAATAGTATCCATAAGAACAGCTGAAAAGCCAAAGGTAGTTGAACCCACCCCGTAGATCTGTTTGCAGCTTCTGTCATGCTGTAGTACGCATCTTTTGTTATCACCAAGGGCAACTTGCCTTCTTTTTAACTTCCCTGAGAGAAGCCATCCATTGCCCACCTCTGCTCTTTCTCTCCCTCCACATACTCTTGCAATGACTGTATTGATCTTTATATTGATTATATGTGTATGTTAGAGCAGTAGAGGATGTCATGGGTGATGGCTACAGATACATTTTTAAGCACATTTTTCTTGTGGTAAAACATACATAACAAACTTCACTATTTTACTTATTGTGAGGGTACCACCTAATTGCGTTAAGAATAGTCACACTGTTGTGCAAGCATAATCACTATCTCCAGAGCTTTTCACTGGCCCCAATGGAGACTCTATACCTAGTATCGCCATGTCTCCCTCTCCTCACCCCCTAGTAACCACCTTCTACTTTCTTTCTATGAACTTGGTTGTTCTGAGTATCTCAAATAAGTGCAATCATATAATATCCTTTTACACCTGGCTTATTTTATTTAGTGTAATGTTGTCAAGGTTCATCCATGTTGTAACATCTGTCAGAATTTCCTTCTCTTTAAAAAGGAGCAATATTCCATTGAATATATACTACATTTTGTGGAACCATTTATCCATCAATGGGTTTGTGAGTTGTTTCTGCTTCTTGATTACTGTGAATAATGCTGCTATCAACATGGGTGTACATAAATTTGTTCAAGTCCTGCTTTCAAGTCTTTTGCGTATATACCTGGATATGGAACTACTGTATCATGTAGTAATTGTATGTGTAATGTTTTGAGCAACTATCATTCTATTTTCCATAACATAACATTTTGTATTACCACCAGCAATGCACAGGGTTTGGATTTCTCTATATCTTTGACAATAGTTTTTATTTTCTGTTTTGTTTTATAATACCTGTCCTAATAGGTGTGAAATACTATTTCATTGTGGTTTTAATTTGTATTTCCCTAATGATTAGTGATATAATGATATTTTTACAAACTTATTGGCCATTTATACTGTACACTTTCTTTCAGTACTGTATACTGATCAAATACATTAGCCCTTTTACGATTAGAGTTTTGTTGTTGTTGTGTTGAGTTGTAGGACTTCTGTATACACTTGAGATATTAGTCTCATCAAATGTAGGACTTGAAAATATTCTCTCCCATTCTGTGGATTGTCTTTTTACTTCCATGAGTGTCCTTTGAGGCACAAAATGTTTTAATTTTGATGAAGTCCAGTTTATTTACTTTTTCCTTTGTTGCCTGTGATTTTGGTGTCATAGTAAAGAAATCATTGCTAAATTCGGTGTCTTGAAGCTTTCCTTCTTTATTTTCTTCCAAGAATTTTATAGTTTAACCTCTTATATATACTCCTTTGATCCATTTTGAGTTAATCTTTTGTATATGCTTTAATACAAGGGTCCAGCTCCATTCTTTTGCATGTGGATATCCAATTTTCCCAGAACTATTTGTCAAAAGGCATTTTAAAAAAATATATTTTTGAAGTGCCTATTAAATACTAATTGGCTTTTGAAAACAATACAGTGAAGACAGCAAACCCTTTCTGCATAGTTCTGGGTCACCACTAAGAGCATTGAGGCTGATTCCATGATGTATTTCAGCAACTCTCTCAAGCACTCTTCTGCACAAGTGTCCTCAGACCACTGGAATTTATTTGTTGTTGTCTAGGATTTTATTGCTTTTATTCGTCCCTGTTTATCATCAGCCTGTCAACTGTCAAGCTCTGGACTGTTTCAGCTGCCTTATACAAAGATGGTATCTTCATTTGTTTCTATAGACTAACAAAACTGGGAGCCAAACTTAAGAGGAATTAATACACATTTGAAGGCAGTATTATCTAAGGAAAATTCATGAACAGAACAAAGGAATGCTGTTTTATTAAATGACTTTATGAGAGCTATTGACTTGCTAAGAGATTGCTGTCATTTTTGTTCCCCAGTACCTACATAATTGGGTATTACTCATTGGTATTCTCGTAAATGTTTAAACCAAGTGGGGCCTGGATATACAGTAGTTGCTAACTTCCATGGTATGAATACTCTCAGTATGGCCAGTTTCAACTTTGGTGTGACATCATTGAATGCAGGATTGGAAAGAAATATTCAGTAGAGGATCATTCTATAGAATTTTTGCCACATACATGTAATTCTCATAGATAAATAAAATAAGAAATAGAAAATGAAGCTTTTTGAGTGTTTATTACCTTTATTATTGTCACTTTTAATTTCTTTAATAGTAAGTTTATACAGCTTAATTTTTTTTTCCATTTAGTTTATTGGTACATTTTAGGTTTACAATACCTTTACATTCATCATTGGGATCTTGTACCTTTACATGATGTATCTTGGTTTTTATTTTTTCCCCATTTCCCTGCCCTCCCTTCACCCCCTCCACCCTTCCCTATTTACAAAGACTTTGTTTCCGTGCTTTTCCTTTTCTCCTATTTTTTCTTTTACTTTCTTTCCTTTCTCCTTCCCCTCCCACTTCCCCTATTCCTTTAAACATTTTCTTCCTATTTCACAATATCAATTATACATTTTTATTCTTATTTACCCTTTGAGTTTACACAGTTTAATTACTGATAAGAGCCATGTTTAACAACTGGCTCACCACATTCTGGAACACTTCATCATCATTTCTTGCAAGCTGGGACAAGCCAACTCCAATATACCTTCTAACATTACTGAACTACTTCAAGCTGAGGTTCAGTCATAAAAATTTATTATTTCCAAGAATTTGTACAGACAGAAGTTACAGAGTTTGTGAAGGTTAGATTAATTAATAAGTAACTTGCATGACTTGCTATCAATGGAAACAGGAATATTTGTATGGTATTCTGCAGAATATTTGATAGTTAAAACTTCCTGGTTCCTTATTTTGTGGCAGGCAACAGGGTAAGTTCTTTATTGTCTCTTATCTTGTTTAGTTCTGATAAAAGATCACGTGTGGGTGCTACTATTATCTTTGTTCTATAGGTGAAGAAACTAAGACTTATGGAGGTTCATGTATTCCATGTTCTTCAGGTTTGGAGGCCTTATCTCTGCAATTCTGTGCCTTCAAGAAATCTTTTTTTTTTTTTTATTTCTTTTATTGGTACATTGTAGGTATACAACACAATTACATTTCTC
>NW_004624787.1:10791837-10824372 GCF_000247695.1 Heterocephalus glaber
ATTATTCAAAGGAGAGCAATGGAAGGAAAAAAACTATAATAATATTCAATTATAATAGAAATCAACCACAGCAAAACTGAAAAGTACTTAAACATTTTTCCATATAATTTAAAGAAACATCTCAAGCATTAGCAAGACATCAAAGGATGTGATTTCTTTTAGAAAGATTTTCAAAACTAATATTGAACAAATAGTGGTCTGGAAAAAAAATTCTAATTAGCTAATAGACTCCACATAGGCCAAATTTTTTAAATTTTAATTTCAATACAGTCATGTGACACATGATGGAAATATAATCTGAGAAATATGTTATTAGGCAATTTCATCCGTGTGTATCACAAAGTACTACACAGAGTGGCAACTTCTAAGTGCAAACTGAAAAGGTATATGTCAATCATCTGTGATGGCCCCTTGATATTATCCAAATACGCAGTTAAACACGAGATACGTGAGGCTACCACTGGCATAGCAGCATGCTGTTTTACAGTAAACTCTTTTATATAATCCATTGGGAGATTCTTAAATGTTGAATGCTGAGTCTTTTCTCAGAGGCTATTCAATTTTCTGTAAAATTCCCTAGCCTCCTGCTGGGAAGAGCAGGCTGCTGGCAAAGCCCAGGGGCTGGGTGTCTCACAATTCCATATCCATATTTTTACTTCTACCTCCTGTTTGAACTCAAGCCATACTCCTGCTCTAAAGCCTTTTGTTCAATTTTCCCAAAATGAACCTCTGCTCTCCCAATGGTGGGAGATGGATATCAAGAAGGAGGTGGGGCGGGGGGTGTCATTGCTAGGATCCAGCCCTTCAGCATTCAGATTTGAAACTTTCCCCTTTCTATTACCAGCCCTCTAACAGTTGTCAACTTCAAAAACCTCATTTAGGCTCTCGTCTGCTTTCTTGTCCTTGCTATGCTTATATGTTAAAACTGTTTTTATTCACTTCCTGTCATTTTTAGGAAGTTTGGAAGAAAGAGCAGACAAATGTGTGTGAATTTTTCCATACAGGAAATATCTAATATCTTTTTTTCTGTTTTAAGACTTGGAATCTATATAAGTTTTTAAAAGAGTATTAATTCTATAATTACCAGAATAAGATAGTTTCATTCATATGAATGACAATTATCAAAAACAAACCCAAATGGGAAATGTAGGGTTTGTCTGCCTCTAATCATTCAATTACATCAGTATAAAAGATGTGTTAATCGATCAAACACTGCATATTTGTAGATAAAGCATCAGCAAGAAATAGAGTCTAAGAAGCAAAGCCACCTTTAAAATTTAAAAAAACTCTCATAAGGCATGCTTTTCAGTATGTGATGTGGCAAATTCCTACAGTCATTTTAAGCTATTGTTGAGTTTATGAGTCAGGTGACGTCTTTCTGATGAACGTGATGTGTCCTGCCATACACATGTCCTCTGATTGACCCATGACCATGGGCTTTCTGTTGATTTAGGAGGTGAACAGCATTTTGTTGGCATCTGAGGTGAGGTGCTCATCTGAGAACCCCTGAAAATAGTAAAGGAGCTGGGCTTCCAGGGAAAATCTTAAGGTTCCTATGGTGCCCTGGTGGATAAAAGCAAGAAATTAGCTGTCACCCACGCCAAAGGAGCTGAATACCTCTAGGTAAGTGCACCATCATTTTGATTGAAGTGAAAGAGAAAGCAGTGAAAGAGCTTCTACTTGGCATCTGAGTACCAGGCAAGTAAAGAGGGAAGGAAAAACCTTTCAGTGCCTCAAGAGCAGTTAACAAATCCTAAAAGGCAAGGAGAAGTGGGCAAAGCTGCACTGCCTGAAAGTTTTATTGAAAGAAAGTAGAAAGAGCTCCATACAAAAGGGGAAGAAATGGTGCTGTTGTTATTCAGAAAAGATGATAATGTAGGAAAGAACAGGAAAGAACTGGGTGAAAATAGCACTTCCAGTTCACACATTTTTATAGAAAGCTACATGTAACATTCAGTACTTAATGAAATACAATAGATTTTTAAAAAAAGAAGCAGTAGTTTTAAAATATAACATTTGGGTTGTGGAGAATTTGGTCGAAGGATAAAAAATTTCAGTTAGGAGGAATAAGAAAAAAAAAAGAAAAATATAGTTAGCCAATATAGGGGGAAAATTCCATTGTAACATTCATAAAATATTTCTGATCTTGGGCAGGGGATATAGCTCAGTGGTTCCGCTGCCTCCCTTGCAAGTGCAAGATCCTGACTTCGATCCCTGGTATAAACAAAACAAAACAAAACAAAAAATTTTGATCTTGAAGAAGAATACCAAGTGTAGTTAGTAAAAGGAAATGGACAAGCTAATTCTGTCTAACAGGTGCTCAGGCAGATCAATTCCAAAAAGAACTACTGACAGGATTTTATTGACAAAATTTGCCAAGAAGCAAAAACAATGAGAAAGATGTGAAGGATGAAAACTATTTTTTCTCCAATTGACAAATTCTTCAGGAATGACTTATCATAACAGGATATCATAACAGGATTTGTGGTAAATTGTTGTTATTAGTAAAAAGAGAAATCCATCTACTGATTCACTATAAAATGGGCAATACGTAGTTATCAGAGGCTTTAGAACTCATCTGTTTAATTTTATTAAACTGTAAATAAGAGGAGTAATTAAAGAATGAAGAAATTCTATAAAGTTAGTACCATAACTTAATAATAATTTTACCATATGGTTCATATGAAAGAAAAATAAAATATCATTATAGAGTGTTTTAATGCAGATTTACTCTCCATTCTAACACCCATCTCTGAACTCTTATTTGCCATTTCTCTGTATCTGGAGAGCAATGCTAATTAGGGTTTGTAAGAAAGACCTTGACGTAGGGTGAGCTTCCAAAGCCATGCAAAAGGGTTAACTTGGGTTCTGTGTAGACTCAGAATCAGAAATATTCTGTTGTTGACAGTCCTTGCATTCATATCCCTAAAAAAATGTGCTGCGAATGGAACAGCATGTCACTCTGTTGACTTATAAGCACGGTGTAACACTCTAGATCAAAGACCTTCTGCCTCAGGCTTCCCAGAAATGCCCTCAATCACTGTATTCAGTGAACTATAAATGACATGCCTGAATGCCAGAGAGCTTCCTAAAGTGCATGATGTGACTCACTAAGCTCCCACTGTACAATCACCTGATGACACCTGGAACACAAAGTGTGCTATTCAATTTCTACCATCACCATCCCTGCTGATGTTTTGGGAAGCAAAGCAGAAAGTGAAACAAAGCCAGATAATAGGAAGGGCTTCTTTAGGGAGGAGTCTCAGTTTTTAAAAAGAATTTGGTAGGAGATGGGGGAATCTTTTGGGAAAATTTCTGTAAGATAGATATTGATGTTTGTTACACTATCATTGTTTATTTCTCTCCTGTTCCCTTACTGTCCTTTATGCCTGCAGCCCTGTCTCTCTTTGTGTCTTCTTATTTTGGTGAAATAGACCTCTTGATTCCATTCCTAGACAAGGCCTCTTACTGCCTTCTCATCTCTCTCCCCACCCCTTTTTTAAATGACTTGTCCTTAATGAATGTGTTCCAGTTATCTAATGCTATGTAACAAATCAACACCAAACCCAGTGACTTAAAATTACAACAGAAAGGCAGTGCATATAAGTTAGGTAGAAAGCAAGACAACAATCCCAAGGTCCTGGAATCAAGTGTTGGCCATGACTCATAATAAACTGATGCCCATGAATAAGTTTAATCACCTTTCTCAACATTTGTTTCCCCTAACTGGGACCCTCTCCAGCCCTAGAGTGGCTTTATTTTGTAGCTCCCCTCTATCCTGAGAGCCTTCCATCAGTCCCACTGTTGAACATATTGTTTCTTCAAAACAGAAAGTCTTTCACTTCAAATGCTGTCCCATTGGGCATTTAGAGACTGACTTTAAAGTATAACCCAGTTCTAATGTGCACTAGGTATTTTATTCTTTTATCTGTTATCCTATTTTAACTAAGGCCAAATTGCTTGAGTGAGGCCTCATAAGAAGTGCAGAATCTTACACTTCTTAGGGGAGGGGACATAAAGCCCCTAAATCCATAAAATTAAAAACCATACATTCTGTATCTTTTCTAATATAGAAAATTACAACCACCCTTAAGCACTGACCCCCCCCCCGCCCCACCATCAGTTTAAAGCTTGAATAAAATGTGCGTGTATAAAAATTTAAACAAATCTTATTTCACTTCAAATGAAAATTGTCCTTGAGAGGAATTTGTTTTAGGAGGCAAAAGACTTATTCAGATTATTTCACTTATTCAAAACATTTGGAAGAGTCTACTTTTTTAATTACTTTCAGAACTTTTTATCAAATCAGTTCTTTTTACTTGATCGCTTTACACAATCATCCATTTGCTGTTTCTGCTCTCCTCTTTCGGTATCGCTGAGTTAGCCCTGTCATCCCTGCCCTACCATTTTGGCTCTGCCACTTCACCCTGTAGCTTTGTTGTATTAGCAAAGATAAGAGAGATTCAAAAAAGACTCAGGAGGCCTGGGAGAAGTTAGGAATGGGGATGAACAGGCACATTGTGCTAAGCAAATAAAAAACATGTGGTCTAGAAAATGTTCATTTCTATTTTAAGTATTGTAAGTACTTTGGGGCAACTGACTTCCAGAAATGGGAACTATTTAATCATAAAATGTTTATTTAGTCTAGTTCTAGGTGCTGGGTGTGTGTTCAAGGATCAGACATAGGTCTCTGCTCTTAACAGGGGAAGAAAGACAATACATAAAAAGAAAATATGAATGGAGTTAAGTGGTAATGAAAGAATTTAAAATGAGATGTAATGGGGAGTAGCTGAGCAATAACTTTGGATTGGGGTCAGAGAGCACTTCACAGAGAAAGAGGCATGTAAGATGAGATGGGAATGAGAAGCAGCAGCCCCTGTGGATAACAAAGGGCTGAGCAGCTCAGTGGTTGGAGCAGCTGGTGCAAAGGCCATGGCAAGAATGGAAAGACAAATGAAGAAACAAAAGGAGGAAGCTGAGAAGGCCAGGCAGGGCCAGATAAGTAGGAAATAGAAGGCAGGGTGGGGGTGTTGGGGACGATACTAGAGTGGCATTTTCTGTCTTCTGTGTTGAAGTCACTGGAGCTTGGAAGTAAGGAAGATGGAGACGGATAAACAAACGGTGGCAATATTAGCCACTGATAAAAGAGAATGAGCTATGAAGATGAGAAAAGACACAGAGGAGCCTGAAGTTTATATTGCTAGGTGAGAGAAACCAGTGTGAAAAAGCGACATACTGTAGGGTCCCAACTATTGTGGAAAAGCCAAGTGTGGGAGTGAAAGCGAAATGAATAGATGAAGCACAGGGGTTTTAAGGCAATGAAACTATTCTATATGATTTTATAATATATAGAATACATGTCATATTGTTGTCAAAACCCACAGACAATATGAGTGGAACTTAATATAAACTGTGAACTTTTAGTTCATGTTGTGCATCAATATTGTTAGAGATTGTATGGTACTAATGTAAGATGTAAATAATAGGGAAAATGGGGGGATGGTAAGGAGGTACGTGGGAACTTCCTCTGTACTTCCCATTCAATTTCTCTGTAAAACCACTTAAAAATAAGTTTTTAAAACAGTAGATGCTACAAGGAAGATAGGTTGCAGGAAGACCTCTTTGGAGGCTTTGCTGTCGTCCAGGTGAGGGGAATGTGGCCTGGATTTAGGGACAGAGAAGAAAGGGAGGAAAGAGATGAGGAAATAGATTTCAAACATTTTGTGTAAATTGGTTCAACAGCATTTACTGATAGCCATGATGTGAGGGTGAAAGAGAGGATTTGGGGTCTGAGCAATTGGTGAATGGTGATGCTCTTCACGGAGATGGGATAAGGTGAGAAATTCCTATGGGACACACCCATTCAAAGGCCACGTGGGTGGATGGAGACATGCTTGCCATACTAGGGCAAGGTCAGGACTGAAGATGGAGATCTGGGAGTATCAGAATAGAGATGATACTTAGACCCACAGGAGTGGATAAAATGGACTAGGAAAGGAATGTGCATAGAAGGTGGGCCCAGCACTGACTGGAAGCATTTCAACACAAGAAGGTGGAACAGGTAGGAATCAGCAAAGGAGCTAGAGAAGGAGCATGAGGCAGGTGACACCCAGGAGAGGGTAGCATCAAAGAGCAAGGAGAAGAGTTGCTACCACTCCCAAGGACTGAATCTAGGCTCAACTCTTTGAACTGGAATCTTCACAAACACCTGCTCAGATGCAGTAGATCACTCTTAGCAGCAGGCTCTCTACCTTCTCCCAGGTCAGCTCTGGTGGCATCAGCAAAGGGGAGACAGACATGTGTCTCTCTCATGCACTGAGGCTTCTCCTTGAATCCTCACATTTAGCTTTGTTTGGGGGGGGGCGGCTCATAAAACCAGAGTAGCTTAGCAGGGGTTGGCCAGGTACAGCCAAGGAACACATGGGCCCACCTCCTGCTTTTATGCAGCCACAAGTCGAGAATGCTTTTTATGCTTTTAGGTGGTTGGAAAAAACAAAGCAAAACAAAGGAAGACTATATTCTGACAAGTGAAAATGATAAGAAATTCACATTTTGGTACCTATAAATAGTTTTATTGGAAATATAACCATGCTTATTCACTTGGTATTTTCTATAGCTGCTTTTGCATTGCAGTGGCAGAACTGAGTAGCTGTATCAGAAACTGTGGCTGAAAAGCCTAAGATATCATCTATCCTTCTACAGAAAAAACTTCCTAACCCCTGTTTAGAGCACGAAGTCCACACTACCATATGGATACAGCCTTATCTATCCCCATCATGATCCTGTTGGACACACTTCAGAGTGAAGTCTTTCTTCTTTGTGTCATCCTTATACTCTTTATGGAACCATTTTATTCAGTGACTTCTTGAATTTCTGCTTGCAGTCTGACCTCGTCCCTATTTACCATTGCACACAAACTGCCTGATGGATATATGCATTTGGTAGTCCTTAAATTCAACATTTCCAGAATGGAATTATCTACCTTCCCCTAAAAGCTATTTTATTTATTCCTCAATGTGGTATAAAAAATGTAGTTGGTCTAATAAAAAAAATGTATTTGGTGGTTATCCCCACTCCCAGCACAGAGCTTCAAAAATGAGGAACTTCCTGACTGATGGGATTGTCTTTTGTTTTGTCCCTTTCAGTTACACTTGAGTTTATGCCAATGAGGTGGCATCTGGTGGCCTCTGGATAGTTTCAAGAGAAAGGCTGGCCATGCCAGAAAGATCAGGCCTGTGATTTGAGAGCTGGAGCTACAGTCCCAACCCTCCTCCTCCCACTTCCAGGGAGGGGAATTGAGTTCCAACAAGAGGTTCATGCTTTAACCTGGCCTATCTGATGAAACCCTGGGAAAAACAGAAATGGAAGCCAGGGGAGTTTCCTGAAGGGTGAACATATTGATGTACCTCACAGAGGGTGGCACAGCCTGCCTCCAGGGAGCAGAGGCTTCTCTGCTCAGGACCTTCCCAGCTTTCTTACCTTTTCACCTGGCCATTCATTTGTATACTTATCATGATGCTGTCAGCCCTTTCCATGAGTCATTTTAGTGAACTATGAAGCCAGAAGTGAGTTGTAGGAATCCTCAAATTTGTAGCCAAGGTAAGCAAAGTGCAGGTTGCATGGGGACTCCATTGGTGTTAGGCATCTGAAGTAGGGGCAATCTTAGGGGACTGAGCTCCCTATCTCATAGGGTCTGTGCCAACTCTGGAGTCAGAATTGAATTAAATTGGAAGATACCAGTTGGTGTTGGAGAACTGGAGTTAGAATAGATCTAGTTCAAACCTTCACCATCCAACCAGTCATCCAAGGTGGAAATCCAACAGCTATTTTAGACTTGGTTTTTAGTCTACCCTCCATATTCAATCCCTAAGTAATGCTGATTCACCTTCTAAATATATATTGACTCAGCCTCCATTCCTCAACTCCTCTTCTCCCTCCCTAGCTACCACTGCCCCAGTCAGGATACTCAGTGACTGTCACATGCCATTAGAGTAGCATCCCAGGGCTTGCTTCGGCAGGCAGCACATACACTGGAGTAGCATCCCAAGGTCGCTCCCTAACACCAGTCTTGCCTCATCTCAGGTTGATCCACTGTTTTAATTAGTGGTCTATTAAAAATGCAGATCTGATCCAGTCTGAAAACCATTTAAAGACTCTTTCCCACCTCAGCAATGGGCTCAGGCATGGTGTGTAACAATCACTTAAGAAGCATCTGAATGCGGATGTCTGGACTATACTCCCATCCATTCTGAGGGCAGGCTAAGGGCCACCGCAGGGCAACATGATCGCTCTCTCCTACAGTTTTTGTATCAGACACTCTAAGTATTTGCTTTCAACTCCCGGATTCATGGTGATGAAAACATTAAATCATAGACTTTTGGAGTTATTTGTGTTACAGGAAAAATATTAATGATTTTTAAATAAAATTTTTTTACCCCACCAGTTATATAATACTTCATGAAATTTCATCATTCAGAAAGATTTGAAGTATCTGTGTCTTTCAAATCCTCTGCACCCAGTCTTTTTTGGGTTTGGGCTGTAATCAGAGCTGGCAGAACTTGAGTTCAAGTGTCTAAATCTGGCTGTGTCTTACCCGAGGTAAACCTTGTTCCAAAACAACTTCTTTAAACTGTCAAATGAATGCATGTCTCAGGCAGTGGGAGGGGCCACCTCCAAGCAAAGAGGGAACTGAGGCAGGGAATGTACCCCCAGATTTCTGCATTAGAATACTGCAGATGTGGTAGGATTCTGTGCCCTTTGTTATCAGGAAGGTAGCTCTATAAGATGGGAATAATTCTGTAATATCTCACCCACATGGGTTATCTATTCCTATAACATTGTGGGTAATTTAAGAGCTATTTCTATTTTAGAAGAAATCATTCACTTTATCAGCAATACACAGGTGACTTGACCTTAAACTTAGGTAATTATAATAATGAAAGAGCTAATACCACATTCACAAGCATGTGCAGACCCTCTCTCTTTGCCTATTGTCTAGAAACCATTGTGCTCTGTGTAGCTTTCTTTCTGTTCCTGTTTCCTTGGACCCCTTCCAAGATTCAGCCTGTTATTATTTAAACTCTCTGAATGGTGGTATGTTGGTATTTTTGTGCCCTGCCTTGTATGACTTATGAATTTTTTTTCATTCTTGGTGAGATATTTTCCATATCTATTCACAACCATTATTCATTCCACATGCTGCAAATATAATGCCCACCTAATCAATCACCACTTCTGCACTTGAAAATAGAACCATCTTTTCTTTATTTTATTAGGCAAATTAGTCAAATGAGTGTTTTCTAAAACTTGCTGCCTTTCTTTAGGGCCCTTGGCTCTCAGCCTGCCTTCTCTGCTGCTGCCTCCTTCTTTTTCCTCCTGTTTGCAAACAGTATCACTTCCCTTCATGGGTGTTCAGGGGGATTCGATCCTCCAAACTTCACCATCTGCTTTGAAGCTTGCACATCCTCCCTTGGGGGCACATGGCTTCCAGTGGCTCGTGGGGTGGCCTGAAACTGTCAAGGACAGAAGGCTCCATTTCCTTCTCCCCTGTGACTGTGCACTGAAACTCCTTGGACTGAAATAAGGAAACTCTGGCAGGTTCTATTTTCAGAAAACACAGTAATCATATAATCAATATTAATCACAAAATGCCATTGTTGATGGTTTGCTTGAGACAGGTAGGAAAAAGAAAAGAGCAGCTTACAAACTTATTTCTTTCCTAACAACCCACATTTTCCTTAATTTTTCCATTTTAGTATAATTTTAAGAAAGATCCTTTTGTTTTAAGAAACTAGGGTACTTTTGTGCCAATACAACATTTTTGTCAATTAAACTTCTTTGAGAGAGTGAGAGGGAGGGAGGGAGGGAGAGAAAGAGAGAGAATAGTGAAGCGTGAAGCATCTGCTACTACAAGAAGTCTTTTGGGTGAAGCCTGTTAAAGGAAATTCTGCTAACTATTGTCCCAGCAAGGCAAATGGTTCTTTCTAATGTATGTGTTTGTAAGCAATTAAACTCCAGTTTTAGGGAAGACGCACTAACAGCATACATTATTTTAATAGACATACAGTAGTACTTTAAATCGTCTTTGCCATCTGCTCATCATGATTATAAATGCAAAAAGAACATACTTTACATTAGCATCAGAAACTAGTGTGATATTAGGGATTGAAATGCCCATATAGACCCTTTGTACAAAACCGAACGCATCTGTGCTATTTTCCTTTTCTTTCCACAATGCAAATCAGAGATCGAAGATGCGTGTTCCTCATGGACTGTTTCCTGACATGGAAGATACTATTTAGGCAAGAAATTCACTAGGAGGGAATTTTGACTTACTATTCAACTGAGTATGCTTTTAAAACTGTATGAGCTCATGTGCCCGCTTCTTGCTGGCCCTATTTGGCTATCTTAGCTTCTGGTTAATGAGGGAGAAAAAACAATATGTCAAAGGACAGAAAATTGACTGTAATCTTTAATGTCCATCAGTGATACAATGTATAACAGTGTTTCTTCTCTATAAATAAAATTTAAAATATATGGGATTTAATACATTGCTGGAACACAATATAGAGTTGAAAAAGCATCTGGATTGGCATATGCTGTTTTTCTTTTGTATCTTTATGGCTGGATGATCTTTCTAGAAGAGGAACAATACCATCCTAATGGTGAAGGAAGCAGGAATGAAGCACTCAGTTCTATTTTCTTAGCCAGGCCAGTTAAAGCCACCATATAAACATATTTGTGCCATAAGAAATGGTAGAGACTCTCTACTAAGTAGGGTTTTAGCTAGAGTCTAGAAATATTGGCAAGAAGAAGAAATATCCAGGGTGAGTTAAAAGAAGACCAACTGTAGAGTCTGCTTGAAAGAATGTGTCTCCTCCTGAGCAATAATCTTGATTTATCATTTGCCTACAGAGCTTAGTTCACACTGCATTTTGAGTCCAACAAACTCAAGATCAAAGGACCATATCTGTTCCCCATCAGGGCTTATGAACTGTATTTCTGTTTTCTTGTTTTGCCTTTTGCCTATATTTGTCAGTCTTGGGATGATAAAGGCATGCATTATAGGATGGAAATGTTAAGTGAAAATCAGATGTGCATGCTCATTAGCAATGAGGGACAGGGGCTCTGATCAGCTCTGCCACTGAACAAATACCACCTAAGGTGACTGCTCCAACCCAGGATCAAAACCTGAGGTGTTCCCAACAGCTCCTTGAGACAGAAAAGTATTGTTCTCTCTCCTCCAACTCCTCCAATCCAGAGTGTGTGTGTGGGGCGGGGGGAGGTTCTGGCTTCCCTTGGTGTAGCCTGCCTGTCTGGTCTCCTATTATACAAGAACTGAATTTTCTGAGACTCAGCCTCATGAGTGTGTACAATGAGCCAACCTAAACTCAAGACCGATTGCCTGGAAATGCCACATTCTTCATGTTACTCCTATTCAGGAGCAGCGAGGGCCTCTACAGACGATGTCTGATGCCTCTGCTCACAGCTCCTCCAGCCTTTCATGCAAACTTCAGGACTTATTTGTCGGTCCTCTCAGCCCTTCTGTGCTTCTGGGGGGACGCAAGATTTCCCACAAGGCCCATGAGGATCTGGGGGCTCCATCTCAGACCCTCTCTGGGTAAAGATACCATTTCACATCCCCCGCAGCAATATATGTCGGCTTAGGGACCAGCTAGGTGGTCTCTTCCTTGAATTTCAGCAGAAAGCAAAACCTACACCCCATTGAGTCTACCTGGATTTCTATCGTCTCTCACTCTCCCTAACCAAGGGCCAGGATGAAGAGACACTAGGTCCTTTTTCATGGGTCTGATTAGTGCTGTCTCCTCCAAACTCCCCTGTCTCCACTTGGCCCTCCCCTCCCTGTCCTTCTTAACAGCACCTTTCTCCTTCCATGTTTTAGGACTCTCCTTTATACCCATACTCTCCCATCCTCTTATGGACAATTGTAGAAAGTCAGATCTTCTAACTTTGGATCCCTCAAATCCATTGACCCTTTCTTCCTTAAGCAAGGTCAGCCTTTCAAAAGTGACAGTGGCTTTCACAACTCTCAACCTGAAATAGTAAGGAAGCAACAGTGTCCTCCCCAAATTCAGGGCTGGATTCTATTCTTCTCTGAAAGAAGGATTAGTTCAGCTCTGAGGGATGGAGTATTACAAAGCAGTAAGAATTTGGGGGAGTAAAAATTACCCAGGATGACACTTTAAAATAATAATTTATTTCACATGTATGTATTTCACCCAGCCCAAATTACATCTTTGCTAATTGCACTGATTAGAAGTGACTGCTATCACATCTCAACTCCTATAGCAAGTATGCAGCCCTCACTCTGGGCCTGAAGAGTCTTGTCTGTAGTTATTTCTCCTTTATCTCTTCAAAGAGACTGTAATCCTACCATCCCTCACCATGCAGGACGTAGTGCTTTTTCACATCTGTTTAATGGGAATGTGTGAGCCACACGTGCACGCCAAGAGGAGCTACAGAGTAGTAAGCCCTGTGTCCTTGTCCTTCATACACAGCCTCCTGGCATCTCCCTGGGGCCATCTCTGTTTATCCTATGTTGTCCAGGTGACACCGATGCCCATAACATGACAGGTGGGGAAGGAGTATCTGTGATTGGTCTAAGTCTTATCTCCCACACTTTGTCCTGTTCTCAGTGTGTCATTGCCCACCAACCTCTGAACTTGATTTTTGGGCAGTGAGTAGAATTATTAAAAGGAAAACGTTTATCATTAAGGAATATGTGGTCTTCCAATGGCCCCAAATTTGAAAATGGAAGAATAATTGAATAAATGAATACTGTGCACTGGTCACAACATAAATATACACAGTTCTTTCACTGTGAGATTTTATAGTGTTTAAATTGTTATTTCATTTGAAAACAATTCTTGGCTATTAGAAATCGAGTGATACAAAAGATTAGATGCAAAAGGCAAATTTCCTTTTTCCCTCTCACAGAAACAATTACTTTTATCAGCTTCTAGTTAATCCTTTCAGAAAATCCCTGTGCATATACAAGGTGCATATATGTGGGTACACAATACACATTCATATAAACTCCTTCCCTTCCAAAAAGTGAGCATTCTCTGTACTGTACACCATTCTGAATCATTCACCAATGACTATTTACTCAAGAATGAATCTTGCACACACTCCTGTATCCATGTTGTCAGCTCTCACCTATCTTTTTAAATTGGCATTGTTTGAATGTTCTATAACTTATTGAACCAATTTCTTATTTAAGATGGTTTAGATCAGTTATATTAACAAGAATTTCTTAAGAAAATTAATGAAATTCCCTAAGTAAATGTGATACCGCGAAAGCCAAGTGTAAGTTTATGCTAAATCTCAGTGGGCTCAAACTGCCACACTCTGCAACTCTAGAGGACCCTGGGAGGGGGTAATCCCAGCCCTTCTCTGCACAGTGTGCCTAGGATGGGGGAGGGTAAACTTCTCCCAGATTACGAGGGCCATAGTAGCTCTCAAGTTTTCCAAGTCCTGTTCTGTCTATGTTCCCTTGACTAGGACTAGGTCTTGCTCAACTAGGTCCCACCTAACACCTCCCGTTTTCTGGCCCAGACCTTGTACCCAACAGGCCTGGTGAGTCAGTGTGATCTGCCGTGTCTGTCCTCAGACCATCCTGATTCTGCTCTGCTAGCTGCTCAAGCCTCCCTTCTTCATGCTCACATTTGTGAGTCCACAGGCTTCCCTGGCTTCCCACATTTGGAGACTGTTACTTCTCTGGGCTTCTGAGCTCCTCGCCTTTGCAGGATCCCAACCTCTCTAGCCAGCTCCTCCCAGGGCCTCTTTTGCTGGCTCCTCCTATGCATCCCTTTTCCTAGTGTCCAAAGGCCTCAAGGCTCTAATATGAGCAACACCTGCTTCTCTGTCAACACTCTCTTCCAAGATGGCTGAACTAATACCACTACTCACTGTAGTTCAATGAGGAAAACGCCCTGGACTCACCCTTGAGCCTTTTTTGTTCTTACATCAGGCATCATTGAGTCCGATCTGTTCTGTGGTTCCTGTCCTAACCAGAAGTGCACTGTCTCTCTCTGGTCTGAGCCTCAACATGTGGCAGAGTGTGTTGAGAGTAAGGAAAAGCAGCAAGGAAATAACTAGCACAAGGACTACAATATGGCTGGCACTGATAATGTGAAAGCTGCTGTGCTTCACAAGCTTTTGAAGTTCTAATTTGAACAAAATCCCATTGTATCACTAGCCCCTTTGCTTTGGGTGGGGAGAAAAGGCCAAATAAAGTCAAGAAGTGACCGTGCATGGCACATAGTGTCATTGGCCGCTGCTGCCCCCTACAGTCCACCTGACAAGGTATGAGGCATAAGAAGACCCAGGCCATAGGCTGAGGCACATCTGGACACCACTGTCCAATATGGCGGCTATGAGCTACAAGCAGCCATTGAGCTGTGGTCACTCCAACTGAATGGAGATCTGCTGTAAGTCTAAAATACACACCGAATTTCAAAGAGTTAGGACAACAGCAACAACAAAAATGTAAAAGATCTCAATAATTTTTAAGTTGACTATGTATGTTCAAATTTTTAAGCTAAAATTTTTAAGTCAACTTTTAAATATATGTGTGTATGTTTATGTCAATTATAACACTATTGGGTTAAATAAAATATGTTACTAATATTTTATCACAATTTATTTCACCTGTTTCTTTTTTTTTTTACTGTGTTTCTAGAAAACTGACAATTACCTAAGTGGCTTATATTATGTTTCTATTAGATAGCACTGGTCTAGAAAGTCTGATAATTGGGGAGTTTTTACCTTTCAGTGGCATGATGTCCCATAAGCACTAATTCCTGGGAAGTTTCCATGGTTTAAGAAATTTTCAGGAAATGAAAACTTCAGTGGTATACTAGTCTTCAGTCCAGAGCCCCAGTGGAGGCACAGCTTTGTCCTTAAGAAGGAATTTAATTTTTGAAAATGATCTGTGTATTTATTCAACAAACATCAGTTAAGCACCTACTATGTGCTTGACATAGGCTAGACCGTGATGCATATAGAATAGGAAAAATTTCTTAAGAAGTTTATCACAGATCCAAAAGAATTATCCTAATATTTCTATTATTCTAATAAAGGGTTATACAAAGTATGAGGAGTGCTCATTTATTTGTAGCCAGGCCTGATCAATAAAGTAGGTGATTAAGCTGGGATTTGGTATATAAGGTAATACACAGACTATCTTTCATAGCTTATAAACTTGATGGGCCAAAAATTTGAGAAATTTTAGCATTCCCATTCATTTCAATAATGTATCGTTTAGCCTGCCAAGGTGGCAGGCTAAAAAGGGCAGTGTTTGTTTTTTGCTTGCTTTTGTAGTGCTGGGGAATTGGACCCAGAGCCTCTAGCATACTAGATAAATCCTCTACCACTGAGCTATATCCCCAGCCTAACAAGGCTTGTTTTACATGTGATGTATTTGCATGTTTGTGCAAACAAAGTCCCATATCCAAGACCTGCTCCAATACCTCCTCCTCAGCCTAGTGTTCCTGTGAGCTAGCCAGGCTGGCTCTGAGTGGAAAGGAGGGATTGCCATGGATGGGACTTGGGCCATCTTGTATGAAATTTTCAGTGGGCTTGAATGAGAGCCAGCGATGCTTGCCCTTGCAGCTTCTCCTCCTCCTCCTCCTCCTTATAGTACGGTGGCTAATGGCCAGGTATCCTCTAATCTAGGCCACTGCAACCTGTCCAATTATTGGACAGTCAGGAAATTTCTCTTATTCCAATACCCAGTATGTGAAATTCAAGGGAATTTTATACAGCCTCCTACTGTGCACTTAATAATCAGTTCTGTTTAAACGAAAATGTTTTGAAAGCAGAATTACTTTGGTGATTGAGACAGACTAGAAAATACCTCTGCTGGATCTTATGCCAGTAGGAGGCACACCTATAGCAGAGGGCTCTGTCCAGATGGGGAAGGATAAGTAGAACCAAGCTTTGTGGCACAGAATTATAGATGGTTGATGTTCGGTCACACAAACATTTTCTCAACGTCACTAAATGGCCATAACACTGTACAGAGAGAGGCTGGTCAAGTCCAGTGCAAACCATTAACCACATTAGAGAAAATAGCTTTGGAGAGGTATCGCTCAATGGTTTTAACTTCAAAAGATGTCACGAGAAGAGCCACAAATTATTACTGCTGACAATTTGTACAATTTGTCCCTGGTGAAATGTGTGTGTCCCTACACCACACCATTTTACATGACAATATGAAATATTAAAAGGGAAAAACGTTTTGTAATAAACAGCAGTTTTGCTGATTGCGGCTGATTATGTTAAGCAGCTTGTACCGTGGGTGTCAGAGGAGACTTAATAGCTCCTATAACTAATCTCCACGACTGACCTCTCCCCTCTGCTGATGAAGCCTATTCAAAAACCTGCTGCCCTTTGCTCATTTGCAGATCGTACGTTTCTGAACTGTTTTGATCATGCATATATTTGCTAAAGTTGTTGTGTACAGGATTTGTGTGTGTGTATGTGTTTAAAAATATATAATGCATGAAGAAAGATTCCTCTCAGGGCTGTCTTATGCATTATTAAAAGAAGAAACAAACTACACAAGCAGTAAGATGATGCATATTTACAACATTCTAACAAGACATCAACATGTCTTTAACTGTAGCTAGAGAGTATTTATTTCCCTAGGGAGAGGACCCATGTGAAGGAATATGGTGCCGAATTCTTTTACTCTGAAAATAAAGGGCAAGATGTCTTTCTGGGGATGAACATTGTCTTGGTCATTTCATCAGCCTCGATGGCTGGTACTTAGAAGCAAAGTGCTATTCAATCATGAAGCAATTTCATTTTTCTGATAAAAGTTTTTGATTTAAATGGAATTTCATAGAGAACATTTCAGAGTGCGGAGAAATCCTCCATCGGTAAGTGCAGATAAATATGTAAGTGCTGATGTGTAAGTGTCTATAATTCACAGTTTGTTCATCTGCCTTTCTGCAATCCAGAGATGTTTACAAAACCGCAGGGGAAATGTGTGGGGTGGGGCGGGGTGGGGGGTGGGGGGAGGAAGAGCAAAGCTTTTAGAGCACAGAGGCAATTGGTCTACCCCAGATTATGCAAATGTGGTCATCCAGGGGAAATAAAATAAAATAAAGACAAAGAGGGAGGGGAAAAAAATCAACCACTCAAGAAGTAAAGTGTGTAATATGACTTGCCAGGGACAGGGGTAGACTTGGTACAACAAGATCATAAAAAAGTACAGCTTATTATGAGGCAAATAGCGGCTGAGGCAGGCTGATAAATATTTCCTGTAGGATTTGAAGCAGGTTGCCACTTGCAAAACAGAAATCCCTAGGGGGCAGTACATAATTAACAATTTGAAGATGTGGGCGCCGGCCATTGTCTCAAAGGGAGCCAGGGAATCCTGTGCCCTAAAGAGGGCAGAACCCGAGTTCCCATATTAATCTCAAGACCCCTCCCTCCATAAAGGAACATCAGTGTTTCCCCAGAGGCATTGAAGACGCCTTTGCTTGAGCTGGTGAATGTGTCCTGGCTGCTGGTGTCATTTTCCTAGGATTTTATATCAGCACCACCAAACCTGTTCCCCTAGTCTCAGGGAAAACACTGGCTCAGTTAGGAAAGAAAAGGTATGCTTTTTCTCTTAACAAAGAAACAAAATCAGGACTAAGGGAAGAAAGCCACATAGACAGGGTGATTTGTCCACATCTTTAAAGACTTAGAACAGTCACTATTTCTGAAAACAACTGTCCTTCAGCTAAACCAGATCTACAAACAACAACAAAAACTCAGGAGAGAAAGCAGTGGGGAAAGAAGTCATACAGAGATTTAGGTGTGGTTTGAAATTTACTTTGGTTTGTTTCAAGACAGGTTGGGTTTTGAAGGGAGGCAGAAGCTAATTAGCAGAGGGAGAGGACAGCATGAGAAAACACTGGCCTTTTCATCTTGGGGTGCTGTTGGCAGTTTTTCAAGAGGAGCCAGTTGTTGTCTAAGGCACAGATCCAAGAGAGCACGATTTCAAGTTTGCTCTGCAGCTGAATCTTCAAAGGAGTGTGGGCCACTGCTCAGAGCCGTGGATTTGGGGCAAGAAGCCCACATTTCCCACTGTGACACAGAAACTGCGTGCTCTTAAGGAAGTTGCTCAGTTTCTGTGTCTTGGTTCCTTCAATTCAAACTGACTTCAGATCACTTGCCACCTGCCTACCTAATCAGAATATTGTGAGGGTTAATGAGATTGCACTTGCAAAGTGATTGCCTCATCATATAACTCCAAAGTATTATTATTCATCATAAAGACACAGCTGCAATAGTGTATATTGTTACATACCAGACGCCATGCTTCTATTTTTAGCAACCTCGAAATGAGGGTGTCTTGGAATTATACAGTGGAGGGGACCTGGCGATACTACCTGCCTCAGCTCCGGTCTGGGCAGGTGGATGTCTCACCGCCCAAGACAGCTGCAGTTCAGTCTCATCCACACATCCAAAGCAGGAAATTCCTCAAGCCTCTCTCCAGAAGAAATTCCAGTGTTGCCATTCCAGTGACGAAGAGTTATTGCTTAAGTCTGAATTCTCCCATATGTTTTACCAAAATCATCTCGTTCTTTTGTTGATAGGCACGTCCATCTTCACATAGTGATCTTGAGGGCAGAAGCCAGGTCCTGTGATTCTTGTGTTCTCCACACCACTTCCTGGTGAGGCGGTACAGAGCACACACTCAGGAAGTACAGGCTGGATCTGATTCAATCATTTGTAACCACGTGAGCCTAAAGAACACTGCATCCAGCACTGTTCATACCGAGCACGCTCCTGCAGTCCTGGCCTGGAGGACGACATAGACCCAGGAGTCTCGGGGCCAAAGGGAGGATGTGGCTGGGCCATGTATGTCCTTATTTGGAACTAAAATTGCAAGCCCTGTTGCTCCAGCTAATACCTGAGTTTTTGTGGCCCACTTCCTCTGTCAGATCGCTAACGTTCAAGGTGATGGTATTAGGAGGTGGGACTTGGGGAAGACAGATCATGAGGGTGATATGTTAGATTGTAGAATATATATTTGGTCTTTGTCGTGCTTGCTGGCACACAACTAGTAAGATCTTCAGACTCTCCAAAGTGAAAGTCTTTCTGTGCCAGTGAGTTTACTGACGGCTGGCAGCCTGGAGGTGGCCTCAGGATGGGGACTGGTCACTGTAAAGACCAAAGCCCCCACCTCCATAGGCTGAGGGCCAAACTGACCACCAGTGACCGAGGATTTGTTCACCCATGTCTATGGAATGAAGCCTCCATGAATCCCAAAAGGACAGGGGTGGAGAGCTTTTGGATACCTGGACCCAGGAGGTCCCTGGAGGGTCAGGTGCTCAGGGAGGGCATGGAAGCTCTGCACCCCCTTTCCTGTGCCTTTTCCTATCTATCTCTTTATTTGCAGTCATCGTAAGATCCTTTCTAATAAACCCGTAAGCTGAAATGTTTCCCAGAGTTCTGTGAGCGGCTCAAGCAGATGATTTGAACCTAAGGAGGACTGTGAGGACTCACAGCTGTCTAGTTAAAAGCGCAGGTAGAAAACCCTGAGGCTTGAGACTGGTGTCTAAAGAATGGGAGGTGGACTGAGCCCTCAGCCTGTGGGATTTGGTGCTGTCTGCAGGTCGATAGTGTCCGCGGTAAATTGGATCGGATCGGAGGCTGCCTGGCTGGTGTGCTGCAGCAGAATTGCTTGTTTGCTTGTTGTGTGGAAAAACGTCACACATGGCTGATGTCAGAAGCGATCTGTGTTGTGCGAAAATAATAGGAGAAACCTGAGTCTGAGCTGGTTTCCCGTCTGTATCAACACCACTTGAATGTAATTAGTGCCCGTATAAGAAGACACAGGGAGCTTGCTTCCTCTCTCCACCGTAGAAGGACACAGCAAGCTATTTTTTTTCTTTCCTCTTACTCTAAGGAATTTGAAAATAATCAATCACCTTGTCATGGTTTTTTCCAAGGCCCCAGAGTTATGGAGATAATATCAATCACTTGTATTTGTTCCATGCTTAACATCGACAAATGTATCTAATGTCACAAAAACATGAGCAGGTAAGGCAGATCTTGTTATAGGTGAAGAAAATAAGGCTCCAGCACTGTAAGTAGCTCACCTAAGTGTTCGCCCTGAAACTAAGTGCTAGAATGAAAATGGAAACCCAGGATCTAATTTTCTTTCAATATTTATTATTATTATTATTATTAGATACTGAGGATTGAACCTTCACAATGAGCTGCATCCTAGCCCTATTTATTCATTCATTCATTTGTTTACTTGTGATGCAGGGTCATATTAAGGTGCTAAGGTGCCTGGGCTGGGCCTGAACTTGGGATCCTCCTGCCTCAGCCTCCTAGAGTACTGAGATTACAGGCCTGCACTACCATGTCTGGCGAAGGTTTAAGCTTTTAACCAATAATTCCCAGTCGTAAGTTTCCAGATCTTTCATGGACCTCATTGTATTTAGTGGGTAGTGTACACAAGCTGAGCACAGGACCTGGCTCAGAGCCTATCCCCTACTCACTCCGTCTTTTGAGCTAAAGCTTCCCCAGGCCTGGGTTTTGCTTGAAAACTTGCAGCACACATCCTTGGCATTCCCAGGTTCTCTCCAAGACTGGAGAGCAGGGAGGAAGTGCTCTGTGGGGCCCTCTGTGCTAGGAGAAGGAGTGGGAGCCCCGTCTTAGGAGATGTTTGGGTATCACTGGTTTTCATCACAGTCTCAACATCTCCCCATTTTTTGTTTTCCAATACCAGGGATCGAACTCAGTATCTTGCGCTTGTGAGGCAGGTGCAGCGCCACTGCACTAAATCCCCGGCCAAATCTCCCCGTTTTTATAACTACTGTGATCCCAAGGAATGGCTCACAGAATCTGTCTTCATTCATACAGTCCTTGCTGTCTCTTTCCACTATTCCAGCAAGGAATAAGCGTGGTAGCGGTCTTTCCAGTCTCTGTTCCAAGAATTTAAAGAAGTTAAAGAATTTAACTTGGAATGAATGTGTCCCTGACCTGCCAACATAAACATGGGGAGACGCATGCAGAGGGAGACCCACGTCCCTGCTGCTGGTCTGTGCTGCTGGTCATTGCAAAGTGAGGGGTTGTGAGTGGGAAGAAAGAGTGCTAACAAGAAATGGCATTGCCTTCATTTCAAACTCTTTATTCTTGGAAAATCCACCAAGTTCCAAACACAACCTCACCTGGCGCTATAAATCTTATTTTCCCCACAGAAGAATAAATGAATGCTCTTCCCCTTTTCTGTTCACAGTCAGTCAACTCTCCCATCTCCGGGTTCTGATGTCACACCATGAGGGGGCCACAAGTTCCTAAACTTCAGACTCACTTGCCAGGGGTACCTTGTCTCCCCCTGGCATCAGTGTCAAAGGGCCTGGGGACAAGCAGGGATCAGTCTAGAATCACTGCTATGCTGTCTTATTAACATTAACATTGCTTAACATGAACAAGTTCATCCTGAGTCCTTCTCAGAACCAGTCATGGTACTGACTAAACTCTGGAGATGCAGTATTTCATTAGCTATCATTTTCATTTTCCAAATGGAAAAAAAAAACCCCGAAGCTCCAAAAGTTTAAACGACTGTCCAAAGGCCTGCAGCTGGCACATGCCTGAGGAGATGATTTCTTATGTGCTGAAGGCAGGAGCTGTAGACACCAAAGGATGAAAGTCACAGGGGTGAACCAAGAGAACAAAGTCATTGGGACCGATGAGGTGGGTGCTGTTCCAGAACAGCCTTAGGTGGCCCTAGGCCATTGCTTCCAGACATTTGGCAGTTCCAAGGTCACCTCAGATGGGCCCAAATGTCCTGAGCCTTAAGGTAGACTGGCAAGTCATTTCTCAGGGCCTCCTGGGCTGTAGGCTGCTTCTGAAACTTGGCACTTGCAACTGCTACCTCATGTTCACCTCAGAATGCTCATCAGACCGTGTCCCCACCCCATCCTCTCTATTTGGTATCTAGTGCTGTCTGGGGAGAGGGCTGGGACAGGGAGTGAGAAACTGCTGTTGATCACCTTGCCCTGCTTTACTGTTGGTTTTTCATGGCATCCTTAACTCTGATGAAGTGAGATATCTGGGAAGCCCAATATTTACCACCCTAGACCTCTTGGGGAGACTGGTTTCTGGCTAGGACAGAAAGCATTCACCTGCAGGGTCGAATAAACATGCCTCTGTTTATTTGGAGGAGAGACAGGAAAATGTTCTAGTAGGTAAGGTCTTCTTTCATGTGCTTTAAATGCTACTCTTTCAATGACACTAAGGGTGAGGGTAGGATAGTAGTTAATGTTAGAACAAAGGCAGTGCTGGCCTCTGAACCGGCTCACCTCCCAATCCCCTAGAACTGAATTAAAAGTACTCTCTTGCTGGGTTTTATACAAAGAGTCCCTGCCTGGAGTTACTGGTAAAAAGGGACAGGAGGATCCAAGCCCTGAAGTTGTGGGGATCCAAAAAAACCCAGAGGCTCACTCAGGAACCAAATGACTCATTGCTGGATCATTGTCCATTTGCTCAGCTCCCTAGGAGTCCAGGGAAGTTCTCAATGGATGCATGGATCAGAAGGGGATATGATGAAAAGGAAATGCATCCAGCCGTGAGGACAAAACACAATTCTCTGCTCTTCCCAGCTCTTTGTATTTCAGATGGAGTGTCTTTCTTTGGATCCTTTCAGAGCCCTCTAGTCTGGTAAAAGTTATGCAAGGCCTCCTGTGTAGGCCACACAGGTGCTGAACCTCTGCTTTATCTCCTCTTACAGGAGTGATATTATCTTTAAAATTCAAGCTCTGAATTACTTAATGACCAGCACCTTTAGGGGACTTCATCATTGTGTGAACACTATGAAATGTACATACACAAACAAAGGCTGTGTGGGTTAAGCACTTGACACAATTTCTTGATGCGGCCAACACACACTGGAGAAAGGATGACATTTTCAGTGAAGAGTTCGGGGGAAATTGGGCATCCAGATGCAGAAGAATGGCACGAGGCCTCTGTATCTCTCCGCAGTCACAAAATTCAACTCAAAATAGATCAAAGACTTAAGCATAAGACAGGAAACAATGAAGATACTAGAAAAAAAAAAAGGAAGGGAAACACTTCAGGACACTACAGTGGTCAAGGATTTTTTGAGCAAGTCCCTGAAAACTTGAGGAAACAAAAGCAAAGATAGACAAATGGGATTACATCAAATTAAAAAAGTCTGCACAGCAAAAGAAACAATTACCAGAGTGAAGAGTAAAGAGAAGAGTGAAGAGAAAGCCTACAGACTGGGAGAAAATATTTGCAAATTATACATCTGACAAGGGCTTAATATCTAGAATATATAAAGAACTCCAAAATTCAATAGCAAACTCCCCCAATTAAAAAGTGGAGAGTAGATCTAAACAGATATTTCTCAAAAGAAGATATACAAATGGCTAGCATATATATGAAAAAGATGCTCATTACCACCAGTCGTCAGGAAGAGGCAAATCAAAACCACAAGGAGCTATCACGTCACACCACTGAAAGTAGGTAACACTGGCAAAGATGTGGGAAGAAAGAAACTCTTGGACACTGTTGGTAGGGTTGTAAATTAGGATTGCCATTATGGAGAACAGTATGGAGACAACACCCCCCCCACACACACCCAAATTAGGACTACTATATGATCCAGCAATCCTATTACTGAGTATATATCCAAAAAAAATACAATCTGTATGTTGAAGAGACATCTGCATTCCCGTATTAATTGCAGCACTGTTCCCGATAGCCAAGATATGGAAATGAACTGAGTATTCATCAACAGATGAATGGAAAAAGAAAATGTGGTGCATATACACAATGGAATACTATTCAGCCATAAAAAGAACAAAATCCTGTCATTTGTGACAACATTATGTTAAATGCAATAAGCCAGGCACAGAATGACAAGTAACACATGACCTCACTTGTATGTAGAATGAAAAAAGCTGACCTCAGAGAAGTTGAGAGTAGAGTATTGGTTACCACGTGCTGGGGGGTGTACCAGGTCAGGAGGGCTGGGGAAAAGCTGATATCATTTTCTTTCTGGCCTTAAACTGATAAAGTTAAAATGGCTTATGCTTCAGTTCATCAAGCATTTATTGAACAATATCTATGTGCAGTCAAGGATACAAGGATGAGGGAGACCCTGTCCTTGTCCTCACTAATTTTATAAAGATGAGACAAATGTGCAAATAAATATAATGCAAAGTAGAAAATGATGAGCTCTTCTGAAATGGAAAAAACAAAAGAGAGCAGAGACTGACGGTCTCAAAGCTGGGCAGAGACTGGCAGTCTCAAGACTGACAGTCTAAGGCTTGCCCCTCCTGCTAGACCCACGAAGGTCACTGTGCCAGGAAGATGAACTGTTGAAACACAGCTGCCTACCTGCCTATGTCTTAGAGATAAACTGTAAAAACAACATTTACCTCCACCTCCCTACCCTCTGCTAAATTCTGCTTCTGTGAAATTCTGCTTACTCCCCGGCCCTGGCTAAAGAACAGATAAATGAGAACAAATGGAGAAACGGGGCTCAGACTCTGGAAGGGGACTTTCGTTAGGCCCCTAGCTAGTAAAGAAACCTGCCTTTCCCTTCAGTTCTCTGAGTGCCGCTCTCTTCTGTGGTCTGCCGGCCCTCTGAGTGCCATTTCATTTCCACAGGAAGAGCGAAGGAGAGAGGTCACATTCCACAGGGAAGACAGGGAGAAATATGGTTTTTGAGATGGGCCTTAATGGATGTGGAGATGTGAAGTATGTTAGGATTGTGGGAAGAAGAAATGATCTGAGAAAAGGTATGGGGTGGGGATGTTCAGTGACCCCCAAATTGATGGATGGGATCTAGTTTAGGGCATCTCATGACTACCTAGAATCCTGGGTAGATGAGTTTCTTATTAAGATATGATTCACCTAAGATAAAATTCATTCTTTCAAAGTGTACAGTGTACTGGTTTTGAGTATATTCAGACTTGTGAAATCATCAACACAGTCTAATTTCAGAGTATTTTCATCACCCTCCCCCCAGCCCCATACCTATTACTCCCCATTCTCCTCTCCCTTGTACCCTGGCAATTACTAATCTACTCTCTGACTGTATGGACAGGGTGGATGATTTGTGCATAATGAAATAGGAAGTAGGGAACTACTAATGATTTTAATTGAGGTGAAATTCACACACAGTGAAATGCACAGAGCTTAAATGTACAATTCAATGAGTTCTGGCAGTAGTTCATTCTTTTTTATTGCTAAATAGTATGAATGTGCCACACTTGTTTTTCTATCCTTCTGTTGATGGAGTCAAATCAGTCATTTCCAGTTTAAGGGGAATTGTAAAGAAAGCAGTTGTAAACTCTCTCATTTGTCTTTTTGTGGACATATACTTTCATTTAGGAGGTGATAAATACCTTGGAAGAGTATTGCTGCTCAGGGAACTACTGTTTTTGGTTTTTGTTTTTGTCTTGCAAGAATGTCGTCCTTCAGGAGTGAACTTTGAGAAAAAGAATGTAACAGTGGTATGCGGGAAAAATTAGGAATGAAATTTAGGAAAATCAGAAGGGATGATATCTTTTGTGATTGGGAGTCAGAATAGACGGAGTCTGGGAAATGAGTGGATATTTTCTACTTGGACAGTGGAAACAGAACTTTTTAAAACAAGCTGTTTACTTGTTATCAGTTCTTCAAGGCATTCTTAAGTTACAGGCAAACAACTTGAATAATGATAGAATTACCTTTATTTGTGAAAGATAAAGGATTTGGTGTTGGACAAGATGAATCACTGTACCCCAAGGCCCTTCCCCTTGCCTGGCAAAGTGGATTAGTTGAATGAATGAACTGCTAGCGGTCATTTGATACCTGGGAAGAACCAAAGGGCATTGGGGAGAGTGGGTGGGCCGAGGCAGAAGCTTGCGCACCAGAAACTAGCCCACTTACTGGACTGGTTGATTAGATTACTTACTTGTGTAATGAGGTGGAGAATTTTATTCATCAGAAATTCTCCTGCAGAATTGCTCCCAAGGAAAAAAGTCAGAGCCTGCCTGAGCTTTTCCCTCCCACCCTCAACTCCTCAGGGAATCTCCCAGAGCTCCCAGGACATGTTTATTCAGAAAGAATATGTACGGACACACACAGCACAGGAAGGTTGAAGTACAATTTAAGAAGTGTGGGGTGGAATTTCCTTTCAGTGGCTAGGCTGACTGTGAACAATTTTAATCATCTGTTTCTTAGTTTTCTTATCTGTAAAATGGAAATAATGATACCTGTTTTGTTGCCCTTTTAAGTAAGTAGATTATAAAATAAGAAGAGATTTTTTAAAATGCTAAAATGTTTTGTAAAAGGTGGTCTCCCAGTTGTCTGTTAAATAAACAGTCTACAAAGTTCTCAGCTTATCTTTCAAGGTTTCCTATGCCCCAACAATTCAATTTGCCTTCTAATTTATTCTCCCACTGTCTTAGTTACTTTTCTTGTTGCTGAGACAAAATACCCAACACCCAAGGTTACAAGAGGAAAGGTTTATTTATCTCACAGTTTGTAGAGCTTTCAGTCTATAATTGGCTGGCTCCAAGGCAGGGTGGCTTGGCAGGCAGGTATCACAGAGGAGAAACAGTTCATGGCAGGCAGAAGGTAGCAAAGCAACAAGGGGCAACCACAGCTCTTTCTATCTGTTATATCTTATCCAGGCTGCTTAGGGCGAGTAGCACTCACACCCTTAATCCTAGTGCCGTTGAGCCTAGCAGTGCACCATGAGTCAATCCCAGCATAGAACACTAGATCTAGCCATCTCTGAAAAAGCCCCACCTATGACCACATAAGGATTTGGGGTGACATCTAGACACAAACCATAATGCCCACCACTCTTGCCACAGATACCCACTGGATACCAGGTGCATGTCCTGTGCTTGCCTGCTGGCATGTCAGCTGTGGCCTCTGCCTGGACCCATTAAATCCTTCCCAAGTTCTGTCCCCTACACTAATTCTTTTATAGGAGCTCTTCTCCTATTCTGCTTCAGCATTCTGGGTTACGGCAGAAGTCACCTGATTTTGAGATTTAAATAAAATTGACTCAAGCGGATCCCATGGGAAGTGCAAATTTCTGGGGAACTGCAAACTCCTGGTCACTTCTGGCTCCAAGTTCCTGCTTTCTAAATGTTTAAATTCTGTGTCTCACCATCTATGGCACTTTCTTCTCTGAGCAGATAAGGGACACACACCGCTCTACTTTTTTATAATTCCCACCACATGAATCACTCAGAGGAGGATGCATTTGTGTGTCAAGTTTACTAATGAGTTGGAGCAAAGGAGGGACATTTGTATTCCTGCAACATGGCTGCATAATATCAACCTATATCCACCTTTCATCCTCAAAGTTCTTTGCCCACCCTGCTCCTAGAACATCTCATGGGCCACTTTTCTCCAGGTACAGAGGAGCATTTGCCTGGTGACCTGTACCTTCTCCCCCTCTTTATTCTTCCTTCCCTCTCTGCTTTACTTACCTTTGCTCAAACCCATATTTCACTGGCCAGTCTTTGGTTTCACTGTCTCCTTCTAAATCTCCTGGAAGTGCTTGTCAGGGTTTCATTTGATTTTGTAAAGAAAAATGGTCCCTCTTTAAAATATATGTGCTGGGGCTGGGGACGTAGCTCAATGACATCTCCTTGTCTGCCTGGCAAGCCCAAGGTCCTGAGTTTGATCCTGGGTACCAAAAAAATTTTAAAAATAAAAATATAAAATATATGTGCTGGATTTTAAAATATTTTTCCCTGTTACATTGATTAGCATTATTATGAGTGTGCCTTAGAGCCCCTTCTAGTTATATGGTACTCTCTAGGCAGAGCTTATTTGTGATTTATATCAGATTTACACCCAGTGCCTTGCATGGATCGTTTAGATCAGATTTCCTCCAATGAAATCAGAGCTGTCACAAGGAGTACAAACACAGGGCAGAACCACAGACACTCTTATACTTACTGATGGGAAGTATGAAACATGCATTTTATTACAAACACTCATCTCAGTGAGAAGGGGGAAAAAGAAGACTATGTAGTCTGAGCATCAGTGAAAGAGGCTGTACAACAAAGAACATGCTTTGAAATTCTTTGGATGCTTTGGACCTTCAGATGCTGAAAGTTAAAACAATATGAATGTTTGTGGAGCTTTAGATAGTTCAGGAGTGAACTCAAAGGGGGTATGATCTCACCAAAGCCTCGCCACATGTCTACATAGCAAGCGTCACCTCCACAGTTCCCTCCATGGGTAATAGAACCAAGACCAGCAGAGTTGATTTTCCCAGTCATATATCCAGCCAGTGGCAAAATCTGAAACCAGAAGGTTATCTTCAGACCTCAGGTCTTCTTTGTTTTCTGACATCATGCTGCCTTGCCTATAGGACAGCCACAGAGCCTTGACTTTACATTGATGACTCTGGGACATAAAAACCCAAAATATACATGATCACTGGCCAGTTAGCAGTGCAATGGGATTAGATACCAACAATAACAATAAATAATTGTTTAGAGCAGTAATGGTCTAAGTCAACAAACCTTTTTTCTTCTCTTCACCTCAGTCATGACCTATTACTTGGGCGAACAAACCTGGACTGTGTAGAACCCCATCCAAGAGCAGCACTGGGGCTTTAGAAAGTTGAAGAGGAACATTTGGGGCTGTTTCCTCCCTGCCCTGCCCTGCAGAATGGCCAACACAGTGTGACGATTATTTCCTATGTTTTAGAATCTGACTGGCCGTGATGTGTCCTGGCCCTTCTGTTTTGGGTCAGAGTGATTTAGACCCTTGAAGCTGTAGCTGTCTTTTCCTTATCTGTGATATGTGACATGTCAGTTAGGAGTCATCACTGCAAGCAACAGAAATGGATTCACTAATGCTCAAGAGAGTAATGTGTTGGAAGGAACTTAGTTGTTTCTCAGAAGCAAGGGCGAAGACTAGAAACTCGGCGACTCCATGGATCTAGATGCCAGAAGAAACACATCCTTGTCAGTGCTTCAGCATCAGAATGACTCCATTCCGGCCCTTTTCCATGTTCGTATTGCTCAGGGTGAGCCAAATGGCCCAAGTGGCAGCAGGCGCCAACACTTTGGCAAGGAGGAGGGATGAACACTGTGATTAATGCCCCTGTCCTTCAGAATCTCATGGAACAGGCAGAGTTAGTTACTCAAAGAAACGTTGGAGAGTGGTTTTGAAAAAAGGGGGGAGGCAAAACCAGAGATTTACCACAAGAACAACAACAAAAATGTACTCCGTGGTTTTTAGGATTAAAGCGGCATGCTATGGTTTATATCAAGAATGTCCCTAAAAGCCTCATGCTCATAGGCGGGGCCTTTGGAAGAGGACTAGGCCACGTGGGCGCTACAGCTGAGTTGCTGTAGGAGGCAGGGCCTGGTTGGAAATGGGGGTGGTGGGTGAGGGGTAGGGGTAGGGGTGGGGTGTTTACAGGAGACCTCACCTAGAAGGGTACATCTTCCTCCTCAGCTCCACCCTTTGCTTTCTGCTTCCTGGCTGCCATGACTGAGCAGTTTTTCCTTCACAATACTTTTCCACGCACTTCTTGCCTTCAAGCAAGCCAACTATGGACTGAAAAAAACCTTTTCTTCTTTAAATTGTGGGTGTCAGGTAATTTGTCCCAGTGACAGGGAAAGTGACTAAGACAGTGTAGTAAATTTAAATTGCATGACAGGACAGCTGGCACAGAGTGGGTGTTTTATAGCATCCAATATTGTTGTAAGACTGGGACAGAAGTGAGCTGAGGACGAACAGGAATAATTCACAGAGAAAACATATCAAAAGAGGAAAGGATCTGACAGGTGACTGGGCAGGACACAGAAGGGGCCTCCTGATCCTCTGATACCATGACCACCCCTAAAATACCATGAAATCCATAGTGAATGCTTTTACTTATTTGAACATTCTCTTTTGTATAAAGAATGCCAAGAATGCTAAGGAGACAGGCACCAGTAAATTGACAACAACCATGGACGATTCACTGACTGAACTGAATAACAGATGCATAGACACATCTGTATGGAAAGCAAATGACAACAGGGGTGAAGTGTAAATGGTTCACTTTTGGAATATCCAATTTTAACAATCTACAGAATGGAAAGAATATTTCATAATTATTATGATGGACTCATTTTAAAATTACAGTAAATGGTTTTCACTTATTCCTCTGTAACCTGAATGAAATGTATTGGCAATTATCAATTATACTCCAGTATTTCTGCACACCATGCTAACTACAATGGACATTAATATTTATGTGTTACCTATGCTGTTACTGACTGGGCCAGGTTTAGTTCCTGGATTCTCATTTCTCTATTCATAGAGACATAAATGTGAGTTGCAAGAGAGTATCTGAAGACACATTTCCAACTGCTGTAGTTTGTCATTCTTATAGTTTATACCCTGAAAGCTTCATAAACATGGAAAATCAGCTCTCACTTTGGGGATGCTCTTAAACAAGTTGGGAGCTGTAAGCCTATAGACAGTGCTAAATGTTTCTAGGCAATCACCCACCTCAATGTGAAAAACCTCAATGGGGAAATCACAAAGTACTCAAATTATGATTTTGAACAAAACAATGATACCTATTTATCTATCAGATCAAATGGATACAGCTTCAATGTGTTTTTGCTCTAGGACCACTTTGTGTGATGCTGGAGAATATTGATCCTTTTTGGTTCTCAAGTCTGCATCTAACCCTTGACATTTCTTTAGAATCTTTGTGCAAAAGAGATTTAATGTACCCTTGTCATAGTCCTTCTCTTTCAAAGTTCCCCATCCCACTAATATAAGAACTTGCCTTTGGGGAACTATGTAATGCTTACAAAATTTGAAATAATTCAGACCTCAGAAATGAATTTTGGATCCATGCTTATTTCATTTATACAAATAATGAAACAGAAAACTTTACAAACCTCTGGGTTTTTTTTTTTTAACACTCTCTGAATACTCTCAATGAGTGAAAGACTCTTATTTTAAGTAAAATATTGTCAAGTTGAAATGATTTTAAGTGATAAGACATCCTTTGGAATTAGTAAACTGCACCATTACATTTAGTGAGAGGCAGAAACTAAATATGTGGATTTAAGATAAATAAAGACAAAGGATAAAGATTGGGGATGTAGCTCAGTAGTAGAGTCCTTGCCTACTGTGTCCAGTCTCCTGGGTTTGATCTCCATCACTGCTTACACACACAAAAATACGTTTACTTGTTATTTAAAATTTAACATATGGGAGATTTGGTGTCCAGATGCTGGAATATAGAATGTGAGGAAGAGAAGGAGGGAAGTGAGTCCCTGGGACCTAGCATGATTTGAAGTGAGAATTGAAGCCCACAGGGAGAGGGAAGAAAAACACCTCAACACAGAAGAAGGAGGTGGCATGTGGTGTGTTCTCCCTGAGCCATGGCTTGTTCTCTCGGAGTCCCAGGTTGCTGTGCAGGAGGAGTGACTTGAACCTGCAGACTCATGGTGACTACTGGCAACCCTAGGAGCCTCCATGGAGAAATGAACCAGTGGAGTAGAGCAGTGAATGTAGCAGATTGCACTGGTTGGTGAATTATTTGGGTTTAGATGTCCCCCAGGAGTAGGTGATTGGCCAGTCAACATCTTGGAGAGGAACCACCTGAGCTTGAAACTCAGTGGAGCTGTAGGCTGACTCCATCTAGAGTCTGTCTGTGTCAGGATGAGGTGGAATAGAGTTGAAGTCAACAGGAGGTCAAGGGGTGGAGCTAAAGTAAGCAGGGAGCCAAGTTCAAGCTGGCAGGAGGCACACAGAACATTGCAGACTAAACAAATCGGGGTCCAGCCTCACAGCCAGAAATCAGCCTGAACTTGCATGGAACTAAAGGTGCAGGATTGCTAGGATTATCCACTAGCCTGCTATAAATCTACAGTGGCCTTACTGGAATTAATGAACATGGACCTGGGCTCTGTCCACCCACTCTGTCTACCAATGACAGCAGAGACACACCCTGAAGTGGAATTTTTTTTTATTCTGTTTTTTTAAAATTTAATTTTATTGGTACATTTTAGGTATATAACATAATGACATTCATCATTGGAAATTTGCACCTTTACAAAATCTCTCTTGGTTCTTATTGTTTCCCCATTCCCCTGCCCTCCCTTCAACCACTCCATCCCTCCGTATTTACAAAGACTTTGTTTCCAGTTTTTCATTTTCTCATATGAATTCCATTCCCTTCTTTCCTTTCCCCTACCCTTCCTGCTTCCCCTTCCCCTTTGCCCCTTTTCTTCCTATTTCACATTATCTACTAAACCTTTTAGTCCTTATTTACACTTCCAGTTTCTCACACTAGAGAAACTATTCGGTATTCGTACATGTGTGTCCTATGTATTTCATTTAAAAGTATCATCTCAATGTGCATCAATTCAGCTATAAATAGCTCTAATTTCTCATTTTTTATGGCTGAGTAGTACTGCATTTTATTAAAGAAAAACACATTTTCTTTATTCAGTCTCCAGTTGATGGGCATTTGGGCTGTTTCCAAGTTTT
>NW_004624787.1:10836039-10884503 GCF_000247695.1 Heterocephalus glaber
TTTCTGATTTCATTTTTCCCAGATCCTCTTTTGTTGCCAGTTCAGAGAGTCCAGGTGGTTGAGTATCAGATTGTTCCATCTTGTTTCCCTTTGAGGTTGCTATAGGTGATCTGAAAGTCTATTTTTGAGGCTTGTTTATGTGTCTTCTCATTTCCACAGGGGTGGGGGTGTGCTCTGGTGCCCAGGCGGCTCACCTTCTCTGCCCTAGGAGCATGGGATGGCAGTGGGGGAGCTTCCTTCCGGGTGCTGGGACCGGCTCAGCTTCTGTGCCCTAGGAGCATGGGGTGTGTGGGGGGGAGCTTCCTTCTGGGTTGGGATCTCATCTTATGAAAAAGCTTTTGCACACTAAAAGAAACCACCAACAGAGTGAAGAGACAACATATAGAGCGGGAAATTTTTTTCTAGCTGTTCCCCAGACTAAGGATTAATATCTAGAATATATAAAGAATTGAAAAAAATCAGACCTCCTCCAAATTTAAAGATCTAATCCAAAAATGGGCACCTGAAATGAATAGATACTTCTCAGTGAACAAGTACAAACGGCAAATGAATATATGAAAAAACGTTCAACACCACTGATCATTTGAGAGATGCAAATTAAAACAACGCTGAGATTCCATCTCTGGAAAGAATGGCTAACATCAAGAATTCAATCAATAACAAATGCTGCTGGGGCTGTGGGGGCAAAAGGAACCCTTCTCCACTGTTGGTGAGAGTGTAGACTGGTGCAACCACTGTGGAAATCAGTGTGGAGATGTCTCACAAAGCTAGGATTAGAGGTTCCATTTGATCCAGCTGTTCCCCTTGTTGGTATCTACCTGAAAGCATTAAAAACATCATACCACACTGATAATACACACCTATGTTTATAGCAGCACTGTGTGTTATAGCTAAATCTTGGAAACAGCCCAAATGCCCATCATCTGACAAGTGGGTAATGAAGATGTGTTTTATTTATACAATGGAGTACTATTGTGTCATAAAGAAGGATAACCTTGAGACATTTCTAGCTAAATGGATGCACCTTGAGACCACACTTTTAAGTGAAATAAATCAAACACACATGTTTAAATACTGCATTGTTTCTCTAGTGTGAGAAACTGAAAGGGTAAATAAGGACCAAAATGTATAATAGATATTGGAAAATGGGAAGAAAATATTCAAATGGAGAGGGGAACACAGGAGGGGGAAGGGGGAAAAGAAGGAAGGGACAAGAAAAAAAGAGAATAGATGGAAAAAATGGAAAAAAAGCTTTTGTAAATAAGGAGGGGAAGAGGGGTTGAAGGGAGGTGAGGGGAACAGGAAAAAAAGAAAAAGCAAGATATATTATGTACAGGTACAAAATCCCTATGATAAATGTGATCATTATGTGTATATCTGAAATGTACTAGTAAAATAAAAATTTTTTTAAAAAAACCACTTCCCCCAAATTTTAACATATATCTTGGTGCCTATTTTATATTTTGAAAGTACTGAGGATTTTTTAAAAGCTAATTCTCAACAGCTGCTTTTCAATGAATTTGCACTTGAGTGATTACCTTTCTTGGAGCCCACAAGATACTGGTGGCAGAGACACTTACACTTGCCGTGTAGCAGCCCTAAAGAGAATACAGTTCTCGAAATACCAAGCCCATTACACTACTCTGGTGCGGCTCTTAAAATTCTGGTCAGAATCTCCCAATCAGATTACTGTGAAGTAAAAAGGCATCTTGGTAAAGCGGCAGCAAATTAGTGGCTTATAGATAAATACATACTCATCATCACCTGAGAGTAATAATATATGGAGTAAATAAACAATACATTAAATGCTTTAACTCATTAATTACTTAAGATTTTGCATGTATAATCTTTTCTTTTGAGATCCCACTTTTTCTCTATTACCTAAAGAGTGTAAGCATATGGAATATTTAAAAACAAATGAACAGATAAAATTTTCTTTATCATTTTTAAAATAAAAAGTTTTCAAGGGGCTACATGTCCTCTCTGAAGAATCATGGCTATGTCCTTAATGGAGCCTGTCCCCTAAGATTTTCAACATTTAGCATTTGCAATGACCAAGTGCCACAGTACCAATTGGCCCAATATTGAAAAATTCTTTTACTTCTGCATTTTTAACAATTTGATTACATCTTTAGCAAAAAGTAGGCCTAATCTATAAGCAATGGTCCCACTATTTGTGATGACTGGCTATTTTAAGAAAAGCTTATACCAGAATAATAGAAAATAGAAACAAAATGAAGAGGAGACTGCAGGAATTCAAACCATTGTTTCTCAAACTTAGGTCATGTTTAAACTGGTAGAAAATAATTTTTAGAAAGGGACATCAGAATGAAAGCATAAAATTTTAAAGTTCTTCTAGAATTCCCAGACCCCATAGACTCTAGTTTGATTTAAACTACTCCAAGTCGATTGGTTCCTATCATTATCTTTACTTTTAGTCTTTGAAAGAAGGATTATAAAAATATGTAGGCAATCCGTTTCAAAGTTAAAGTGTTCTTGCCGTGTGGAAATTATTTCTTAATTCCGATATTACAACTTCTCTCATTTTAATGTGCCTTCAGTGGCTATGTGTGGCTTTCACCCACTGGTTAGTAAGATATTCAGAAATTCTATGACAATGATTATGTTTCTTCAGGCTTACCTATTCTAGGTAATAGTATCGTATCTCATCATCTTACTTAAGATTCAATTAAACAAAAAAAGTCCCATTGAAACGCCCTTCCTTCTTTCCACTTCCCACCTTCCAAGTTGGAGAGCACTGAACTAGAAACAAAGTCTGACCCAAGCAGGCAGGATCCAGGCTATTGTAATGCAGCCCACATACTCTTAGTTCTTTATTGGTATTTTCATGTGGGAGAAAATTTATTTCTGTGTGTGGAGAATCAGTAAGTGGTACCTCAACACAATTTCTTTCCTCTTATGTGTAAGATGGTGAAGGAGCCATGGGATCCCCCGGAATAGAGGGAAAGGTGGGTCAGAAAGGCACTGCTCCCCGAACCCAGCCTCTTGCATGCTTTGCTCTTCCATTTTCATTGTTCATTTGTGTTATTGACCTGTTCTGAAAAGTTCACAGCGTGGTCTGGTTATGCAAAGACACTTCATGGAAGTTAATGATTGCCTGATTCATGGAAATGTGTGTGTTTTGCTTTCTTCACTTGTATAGTTAATGACTGACAAAACAGAAAACTTTGTATAATGAGGCAGTGCTATTGCCTAGGAAACATGATCTCTCTCCCTAGCTCAGTGTGTGACTCTCTCACATTAGTTGGAAATGTCCGTTCCTGTTTTTATCTTTCATGTGCTCCCCTATTCTCTTCAGCTGGGCATCAGTCCACCCTGCATGGCCTCATTATGGCTGCTAATGGGCCCAGCTACCTCTGTTCCACAAGCCGCATCCTAGTCCCATGTCAGGTGTGCCTGTCTGAGTGCAGTGAGGCCTGTCAGGTACACTTCCTGTCTGTGGTCCTGTGACAGGCACAGACTCTGACCTCCGCCCCGTGCTGTCACCCAGCATTTGATGTGAGCACTCCATACAGAGGACATGTGCCCAGCCCAGCTACCCAGAAAAACACTAGAGCCCTTCAAATCGACATGAATTAAACTTTGTCACATTCTATATTTTTAACTTGTTTCAGATTCCTGGCAGTGTCCCTAAATAGTCAAAATAATTATTTTTGATGCATTAAAATTACTTGATTATGCTTCATGTTCAAAGCACAGTGTGTGCGTGTGTGTGTGTGTGTGTGTGTGTGTGTGTGTGGTCAAAACAACATTCAATGCACATAACACAGTCTCATCTCTGCATTTAAGCATCAATTCAAAGTTACCTTGGAAAAGCAGCGTCTGTGAAAAGATCAGACTTACACAGTTACCAGTGTCATCAGAGTATCAAAGCTCAATGGTAGTTCCACCACTTCCTAGCTCAGCAACTTTGGTTGAGTTCCTTGGTACCTTCTCTGTTTTTGGCAGGTGTAGACAGGTACTTTCCCTGCAGGGAAATTGGGAGGATTAAATAAGAAAATCACCAAAGCTCCTTGAACAGTGTTGGTTGCAGAGGATGCTTATCTGTGATGTGCATTAGTACCAGATACTGTTTTCCTATCTACTTCATGAAATGTTGATCTCTGGCATGACAAGTGGGCCATACAGGATTACACAGGAAAAATAAAATCTATTTTTCTTTAGAGAAACTGTCTTGGAAAATGCTCTTCATCTGGAGGTTTTATTGGAGATCCCACTGCTTGTGCGGAGCTGCTCTGTATTCATGGCTCTGAAGGCTGACTTCCAGCTCATCCTGCATCTAATCAAGACAGAAGAAACAGGACAGCTTTTCAGAGGTAAAATCTGTGTCAGGTTCCTCTGCAAATACAGTTTTTCAAAAAACACATCAATGGTTTTTGAAATACATGGCAGGGCTCACTTGTCACTCTAGGTGGGGTTTCTACTTCAAACTGGACTTTTCTCTATCAATAGCATGCTTTGCAGCTGCCATTTCTAACTCCCTCTGGGTCCACATCCCATCCAGACATAAAACTACTGGCCCTGTGTCTGGTCTGGGATGGCTGTTGTCCTGGGTACGGGAACTGTTCTTTTAAGGGCGGCTGCCACTTGAGCGCAAAGGCATTGTTCGCACCCCAGCTGTACTTCATCAGTGTAATGACTGCAGAGGAGAAGAAGGCTCCCTGCCAGAGGTGACTCCATGGAGAGTCAGATGGTCCTCCAAGAGAATGCAGATCCACAAAGAACTGCTTAACCTGGACCCTGGCTTTCACAGGCTCAGGAGGGAATCTGAGTTTCAAGTACTGTCATTGTTTTCCCAGGCCCACAAAGGGGATCTTTGTCCAAACCCAATCATTATCATAACATTTGAGTGGCCACCTCTCTCCATTCAGTTCTGCAAATAACCAATGGTGTCAATTATGCATAGGACATGGAGCTGGGTCTTGATGTTATTCAGAGAAATAAGAAATGGTTCAAGCCCTCTAGTGGCTTACAATTTAGTAAGGAAGCTAAGACGAGTGCAATCACCAATTATCCAGACAAGTACTGACTGACGTTTGCTTACGTGCCTGGACAGGGGCCAGACTCAGGGAAACAGGTGCATAAAGCAGTCTCTCTGCCCTTGAAGAGTGAAAGGAAAATATGAGTCATGGTGATTGTTTTTTAATTTTAAACTTTTTATTTTGAAATAATTTTAAGCTTAGTGAAAAGGTAGAAGAGTATACTCTACATACCCTTTACCCAGATTTCTAGTTTTTAAGATTTTTATCCCAGTTGCTTTAGCATGCTTTTCCTGTCTTAATGGGAATATATATATATATATACATATATATATTTTTTTCTGTCCAAATAAATTGAGAGTAAATTGAAAACTTCTAGATATTTCACTATGTATTTCCCAAAAGACAAAGATACTCTCCTACCTAATCACAGAGCAGCCATAAAAATTAATAAATTCATATTGATAAAATATTACTGTCTAATCCTAGGAGTTCATTTAAATTTTATCAATTGTCCCAAGAATGATCTTTATAGCCAAAAAAAATCCCTTTGTGGTGTTTTATCCAAAGCAGCATAACAAGTTGCATTTGTCACATCTTTTTATATATGCCTTTAGTATCCTAAATCTGGGACATTTCATCAGTCTTTTTTTTGGTCTTTTGTGACCTTGATATTTTTGTAGCATATTGGACAGCAACTTGGCAGAATGTGCCTCAGTTTGAGTTTGTTTAATGCTCCCTTATGAATACTTTGAGGTTATGCATTTTTGACATCAAAATCTCAAAATGAGATGTCTTTCTCAATATATCAAGATAGAAAGGACATATCAGCATCTCACTGGTGATATTAACTTTGGTCATTTGGCTAAGGCATGTTTGCCAGGTTTCTACACTGTAAAACTGTTTTTATTTTATTTCTTTGTTGTTGGTAAGTATCTTGTGGGGAGCTACCTTGAAATCATTTAAGTACCTTTTTTCCTCAGAAGCTTTCAACTTGGTTTATGACCTTTGGATGATTCTTGCCTGAATAAAATACTACCAGAATAACTATGAAATTTTGCTATTTCTGATTTCATCATTACTTCTACTCATTAGTTGGCTTCCTACTGAAAGTGTTTTCTTTTTTCCCTATTTATTCTTTTATGTGCTTATTTATTTCTATCAGCAAGATCCATAGATTCAATTTTATTCGATGGGCTATAATCTGTGTATTATTCACTTTGATGCTCAAGTTGTCCCACATCTGGCTATGAGAACTTCTTGAAGCTATTTCCTGTGCAATTTCTGACAGCACCTCATACCTTTTAGAGGCTACTTACTCTCTGAAACAACAAAATGTTCCAAGATCACCTTGTACTTTTCCTGCCTCAGCCATTTTTCCAAAGAACCCTGATTCCTTCTACTGGGGAACGGAATTTAGAAACAAAGATCTAGGTGTGCTCATTGCTTCTAAGGCTTCTTAGTGGACAAAGCTGGGGAATGTGTGTATGTTTATGCAACTAGATACACACATAGCTTCGTTTCTTTACCTAAAGTATAGAAAGCTGTGAATCCATACCAATACTTGCTATTTCTGAATGCCATGTATTTCATTTCCTCACATTTATAATTCCCTTATTCAGTGGAAGCTGCCTCCCATTGTCCTTTCATTTATTATCTACCTATTTTCCTTGTACAACGGGAACCTCCTGACCCTACCTCCTTCACCTTGGCCCTGCAGAGCTCAGGAGACTCATCAGCTTCCCAAGCCCTGCCTGAGTCCTCAGGCCTCACCCTGAAGACCCCACCAACCCTGCTGGTTCTGCCACCCCAGATAAGGGAGGAGAAGCAATAAATATCATAAATAAAAAAAAGGAAGGGAAGGGAAAGGAAAGAGGAACCATAGTAGTGAAAGAAAATAATAAACCGCCCAAAGTTTATTTCCCACTCTCAGTTCCTCTCTTATTAATACTGCATTCAATTTTAGAGGTAATTTAAAAATTTTTTAGTATTTTAAAAATCCAACAAATCATTATACTATTTTAATTGTAAATATTATGTTTTTGAGTTTAAACTCAAGGCAGATAACCTATACATCTTAAAATATCACCCACAGTTTTCTCCTTTGCCTATGAGAGATTTTACAATTTACCCTCTTTTTCTCACCCTTATTTGTGTTCTTGTTTTCTCCTAATTGTTGGCACCAAGAATGTTGCTGAAGAAACATCCTCCTCACCCTAGTTGGCAGGTAGTGTGTGTAGTTACTTTTCTCATTACTGAGACAAAATGCCCAACATCTAAAATTAAAGGAGGAAAAGTTTATCTATCCCACAGTTTGTAGAGGTTTCAGTCCATAATCAACTGGCTCCAGGGCTGGGTGGTGTGGCAGACAGGCATGCAGAGGAGAAATAGTCCATGGTGGGCAGAAGGTAGAAAACCAAGTAAGGGATGACCACCTCTCCTTCTAGCCCTTATATCTTATCCAGGCTACTTAGGGTGAATAGTACTCACACCTTTAATCCTAGTGCCCTCGAGCCTAGCACTGCACCACACTCAATTCCAGTGCCAAAAACTCTAGACCCAGCCACCTCTGAAAAGCCCCACCCATGACCACATGAGGCTTTAAGGGGACATCTAGACACAAGCCACAGCAATGTCTGTGCACACATGTGCTGGAATTAGTCAAGGTATAACCAGGCAGAATGACCATCTACTCATCTAATATCACAAAATAATAGATACTTAATTCATGGCTTTCCCTGTCCTTTCCTTTTCCCATATGTCCCCAAGGCTGGTCTTACCCAGGAGAAATCAAAGGATAATTGCTTTTGAGGAAAAAAAATCTCTAATGAAAATAAAATTTCTGACATGAGGAGGGATTTGGGACTGAGCACAGCCCAGGCCTATGCTGTGTGCTGCTTCCCCATGGGCATCCTCGACCTAGGGTGACAGGTTGCTGGCTCTTGGGTAGCCGAGTCAGACAGACAGCACTGCCATCCTGTCAGAAAGCCCTGATGTCCCATCCAGAGCCCACAGCTCAGGAATGCTGTGACCCCAGCCCCCAGGCCTCACCTGTGCCCCTGGTGTGTAGGAAAGAGGCTGTGCCCTGCCTCCCATGCAAGATGACTGATTAAGAGAGTATCCACTGAGACCTTGAACCCCAGCACCTGTGTCACTGACTTCTGTCACCTTGGAAGATGTGAGCACGGGGGTCTTCCAGAAGTGGGTGTTCTGGATGGTGTGTGGAGGAGCCTGCGGAGATCTGTGATCCCAGACAACTACAGGACCCTGGCCATGTAGAGCCCATCTGGTCTCACAGTTGGGGCCAAGTGCAGAGCCAAGGGCAGCAGAACGAAGGATTCTCCAGGCCACAGGTGCAGACTGGGAAGCTCAACTCCAAGCCAAAGAGTTGGCTTCTATGCAGAATACTTTGGAGGCTACCTCATCCAGTGACATGCAGATGCTCTGCCTGTGGAGGATCCTGCCTGGCTCTAAGAAGAAGCCAGGGCTCCTGGGTTGCCAACCATCTGTTCCCAGGAACCAGTCGCCTTTGCAGATTTGGCCATGATGATCAGCTCAGAAGAATAAGTGTCTTTGGATTCTGTTCAAAGAAGTCTGTACAAGGGGGTGATCCTGGAAAGCTATAGGAACCTGACCTCTGTAGGCCACACCATGTGTCTTTTTTTCCTGTGAGCAGATGAACTATGCAACCCTGTCATAGTGTCCCATTTGGAGCAAAGAAAAGAGCTGTGGACCATTAAGAGAGGAATCTTCCCAGGGTCCCCGTCAGAACTGCAACTTCAACCCCAAGAGTCAGTTCCAAGCCAAGATATTTTTGCAGAGATTCCAACGGTCGGATGAAAAGGGATCAACCTCAGCCTGGAGAAAATCTCTACAAATACAACAAACTGGGGAAACCATTTAGCAGCCTGGAACCACTTTGTCAGTACCAGTTCATACTATGGAGGTCCCAGTGAATGACAGTCTGGGATGGTCCTTTAATCGAGAGTGAAAAACATCCACATGTGGATAAAACCACACATGTAATCACTCCAAAAAGTCCTGCTGCAACTCTGACCTCCTGAGGCACTAGAAGATGCACATTGCAGAGAAGTTCTTCTAGTGCCAGGAGTGTGAGCAAGCCTTCAAGTTTTACTCCAACCTGTGGCGGCACTTGAGGACCACACTGGAGGAAAGCCCTTTGAGTGTAGTCAGTGTGGGAAAACCTTCATGAGGAACTTCAACCTGGTTTTGCAGAGAGGAACCACTTGAGACATAAGCCCTATGCGTGTAAGGACTGTGAGAACCTATCCAATCAGCTGTCCTCTCTCCAGAGCCACGTGTGTATGCACACTGGGGAGAAGCCTTTAGAATGCAGCCACTGCAGGAAAGTGTTCAGGGAGCACATGTTGCTGAAGACACATCTGCACCCCAAGGAGAAGCCATATGAGTGCAAACAGCGGAGGAAGCCCTTCCCCACCAGCATACACCTGAACACACACAAGAGAACCTATGCTGGGGAGACACTGTATGAGCGTGGAACCTGTGGGCAGGTCTTGAGTGGCCTTTCCACCCTGAGGAGTCACATGCAAACTCACACCAAGGAGAAGCCGTATGCCTGCCAGGAATGTGGGTGGCTCTTCAGAAGCCAGCTCTGTCCTTAAGCAAACATGCAAGCACCCACACCAGCAAGAAGCCATGTGCCTGCCAGGAATGCAAGCGGCCCTTCTGCCAGAGTTTACACCTCATTGAGTGCGTGAGAACCTACATGGGAGAGAGCCCCTATCCTTGAGAGCAGTGCGAGAATGCCTCCTGGTACAGCTCATCACTCACTCTGCATGAGAAGACCCACATTGCGCCCTTGTTGTGTCGTGTACCTACAGGGGCTCCTTGCCAGTTGACATCCAGTTTGTATAAATGTAAACATTTTGGGCTGCCAGTGTCTCTACTATATTTGTTTACTTGCATCTTATGTTTCCATGTACAGTCAAACCCGTGGATCTGCAGGTTGGTGGATTCAACTGATTGCTTATTGAAAATGCCAAAAAATGTTGTATCTATATTGAAGACTTACATACTTTTCTTATCATTGTTACCTAAACAATACAGTATAACAACTCTCTGTACAGCATGTGCACTGTTTTAGTCATCCAGAGATGGGAAGATATGCATAGATTATAGGCAAACACTACGTCATGTCATGTAAGGGACTTGAGGCCCTTCATTTTGGCATCTGAGGGGAATCCTGAGACCCATCCCCATGGATACTGAGGTTTGACTGTTTTTATTCTGGTTTAATTCTAATATTGTATTTACTTTCATTATCAGTTGTTCTTCCACTCATGAATTATTTGGAATTTCATTTTAAAATAAATATGAGTACATGGATATATTTTTATAGAGATATTATTACTTACGGCAAAGGGCTATAAGTAATAACTCATAACTGCAATTGGATGTGTTTCACAGATACATACTTACATGTAACCAACAATCGATTCCAGGCTTGGAATGTTTCTATCATTCCAGAAAGTTCTTGGGTGGTTCATGGTTATTTCTTAATTGCCTTTTTGTTGTTTGGTTTCTAATTTAATTGCATAGTGAGCCAAGTATGTGGTTTTTATGTCACTGAATTTTAAGTATTTGTTGGCATGTCTGCTAGTTGCCAACCAAAATTACTACTTCCTTACAAAAGAACCTATTTTTTTGTTCACCTTGGCAATGTACACTATTGAACCTCCCCCATGTCTCCCAATAAGGAGGCCATATTGCCCAGTCCTGGTCAGTATAAGTATTAGGAGACTTTGGGTATGATTCTGGAAAAAGGCATTGATTGCACAGGTGTGGTTTACTTTGGCCAGATCTCCCCACTTTCTGCCTTTTGTACAAGCAGACATGATGTCTGTCCCAAGCTGGAGGAGCCACTGTATGACCATCAGGGTAAAAGCCACAGGCCAAGGAGAGGGTGGCCAGACAACACAACCCTCCTGCTTCCCTAGTCTAAAAATTTTTAGAACATATAGAGACGTACTTCTGTGTGACCGCACCAACCTTGGGGTATTTATTTCTGTATGCCCCATTACATTAAAAAATTGCACTGTTTACTGGTTCAAGGCTTAAAGGACAGGGTGGGGGAGAAAGGGAATGGATTATTTCAGCTTGACACAATCCCTAACTGGTGCACTTAGCACACGTCAGTTTACACAAATAACTTCATTAGTGTTTGAAATCATTGTATTCTGCTTTAATGCATTAGATTGCACATATTACTTGTGTTGAAAAACCACCTACACATTTATAAATATTGATCTCAGATCTATTGTTACTGAAAGAGGTATATTAAAGTTGTCTGCCATGATTATGGATTGTTGGGGGAAAAAAGAAAATAAAGTTTCATAAAAACTTCATAGAGTCATTTAAGTTATGCAAATAATATATTGCAATTGTTTGACATAAACATAAGGCTATACTGGTGATTGATTGACCACTATTGAGAGAGGTGATAAATGTCCTTGGTTCATCTTAAGGACAGGGGACTGTTCCCATAGAAGGCTTACCACCCAACTGTAGGCAGGGCTTAAAAAGAATGAAGCGCACCATCTGGGTCAGAGAAATGCTTAGGGACTTTAGCCCATGTATAGCAATGGGACAAGAAGCACTACTTCTTTCCTTACTCAAAGTCAGTAGAAAGGGGCCCTCCACAGAATCTCAAAGTCAGACATGTCTACAAGATATAAGGAGTACCTGGCATTTTAGTCATTGACTGACTACTTACTAGCAGATTTGCTGATCTACTCCTGCAACAAAAAAGAATTGATGATTTGTTGGCCACTTTCCTAGAAGGATGTAGAAGATTGGCCCCTCATTTGCCCAGGACCTCAGAGTTTGCCACAAATTGCAAATGATCCTGGGAGCTCTTTTGCCAGGCCTGCTGCTTCATGGAAGGCAAGGAGGTGCACACAGCAGAGAGATGTAGCTTGAGACCCTGCCTCAGAGAAAGTTGATAGCTGAGGCTAAATATGACAAGGAGCTGCTCAGGCCTAGTTAACTACATAAGAATGAGCCTCTTGCCAGGAGCATATCTGGGGTTCACCACCTCCACCCTACCCCAGCCCAGTGGGAGCAGCGGCTGTGGCTAATCAAGTAGAGGAGCACAGACCAGCCAGTTAGAGAAGAAGACATCTCTCATGGTCACTCCCACACTTGTGAGGAACTAGCACCTAAAGGGAGGAAGGGGAGGTGGCTGAAAGCCAGGCAATATCCTTACCCATATTTTCTAGAGAAAGAGGAGGGAATAAATTTGGGAGTCAAGTTTTATAGGAACAGAAGTAGAAAATTATTTTAATCACCAAAAATGCCCAGAAAGTATGCAGTCTAGCCTAGTACTTGTTAAGGGAACCATTGTTCATCAGTAAGAGGGGATGGGTGGAAAGAATATAGTATAGTTGATGTCATTTCTCAAAGAGATAAAATTCTTTGATGTTCTCTGCAAAAGAATTGAGATTTACCAATAGTTTACACTGACATCCATTCAGAATGTTGTTCTAGCTTGCACAGTTCTGCAAAAGAATTTCCAGGATGCTGCTAATATAGATATCTGCTATGAAATGCAAGAAGCATGTTACTAACCCAGTGCCTCGGGAATAGATAGGAGGGAGAGATGACTACCACATGGAGCTCCCCTGGCTCCCCCGACAATAGGAAAGTGGCCAAATTGAACCCAGATGAACTGCCAGCTTCCTCTTACTTTGATCACTATAGAAGTGAAATTCTTCCACTTCCTCTCCCAAGTTCAATTAAATTCTGCACTTCTTTCCCATACTCCTAAAAGGCACTACTGACATTGAAAACTAAGGTCTTACTTACATTTGTTGTCTCTAGTTCACTAATTAGAATGGAAGAGACCAAGGACAGGCTCACTTAGATCTGTTGTTATAATGCTGAATACAGCAGTCTTTGAACGCATTGTGGATAATTTAATGCATTAGAGCTACCATGTGCATATTTCATGTGTATAGCTTTGAAAACACTTTTTAAAGCATATTTCATGTGCATATCTTTGAACACACTTTTTAAAGCTGATGACTAAATGTTCATAAATTTGAAATAAACTCTGCCATACTCTGGAGAAACCAATTAATTTCATTTAGCCTCCATATCTTTCCCTGTGAACATTGGATAGCAAGTCTGGTATGACATGATTTCTATAAGGCTTCATTGAGATGATGTGTGTAAGTGTCCATACTGCCTGCTACTGTGAAGACCTTACTAAATGGAAAAGTTTTTCAGTTTTTTCTCACAGTCGGCAGCTGACCCAATGGTGTGCATAATAGGAAGTGCTCAATAATTATTGTCTAGCAATGTTTCCAGAAATAATAACCCAACTCATACTAGCTTCAGTGAAAAGAGGATTTACTGTAAGGACAGAAGACAATCTTATGGGTTGGCTTCCAGCATATGGTTGTTGGTTTGTGCTTGCCCATACCAGGTGCTGGCTTTTTACTTTGTCTTATGTGATGTCCTAGCTCCTGTTCTGCCTGATCTTGCACTTCAGCTCCCCAAAGTTAGGCTGGTCATTTTTACAGAAATAAAAGAACAAACCTAAAATCCTAAAATCCATATGGAATCATATAGCCCAAATGGCCAAAGCAATCTTGAGCAAAGAGAACAAAGTTGGAGTTATCATACTACTTGACTTAAAATCTATAACATAACCATGGTGATCAAAACAGCATGGTACTGGCATAAAAACAGACACACTGACCTACGAAACTGGATAGCAAGACCAGAAATAAACTCACACATTTACAAACAGTTGATTTTTCACAAAGGTGTGAAGAACATACAACAGAAAAAGGACAGTGTCTTCAATAAATGGTATCAGGAAAACCCAATATCCACATGGAAGCATGAGTTTATGTTCTACTATATACAAAAATTAATTTAAAATGGATTAAAGACAAATGTTAATTTGAAACTGTGACACTACTAGAAGAAAACATAGGAGAAATTCTCCACAACATTGTTTTGGGCAAAAATTTCTTGGCTAGGACTTTAAAAGCACAGGCAAGACAATGAAAACATAAATAGTGTGGCATCAAACTAAAAAGCATCTACACAGCAAAGGAAACAATAGAATGAAGAGACAACTCATACATTAGGAGAACATATTTGTAAGCCACATATCTGACAAGAGTCTAATATATAAAATATAAAAAAAGAACACAACTCAATAGAAAGCTAACAAGGAACCCAATTAAAAGATGTGCAAAGCAGAGATCAAGATGCTGAAGTAAAAGCACGCAACAGTTCACAGCCTCTCAGTGTCCCACAATAAAAACAGCTAGTAAACAGCTACTCATGAGGAGAAAGAGTAGGAGAGCTCCAGGAATTAAGAAAGACCCAACAGGAAAGCTAAAAATCATGGAGAAACAGAAAGGCAATATAGAATAATGAATGAAGCAGTCCACAACACCAAACCCAGCTTGGGGAGAGGTTACCAACTCCATAAGCCCAAGGTAAGCTGGCAGAGGGCTAGCAGCCTCAGAAGTAAGCAACAGATTGGCAATGCTAGCCCCAGGAAAAATTCAATTAATGCAAGCTGTAAATCCAGTGTGGGTATTTACTCGGAAAATGACTCCTCTTGCATGCCAGTCTTGCTTTAGGGGATGACTGACCAATCCTCTCAGGGAGAGAAGGTAGGCCCAGAAGAAAGGATGGATGTGGTCAGCAGCGCTAACCCCAATAAAAGCCCACAGTTTCTGTAGACTACAAATAAATGGTGGTGGTGAGATTCTGGGTCAGAAGCAAAGGCCTAGAGTTAGCCGTCCCCAGAGTGCATCACTGAAAAGCAGACACTAAATAAAGAGGTCCATACTAGCAACAAAATCTTCCACTATAATCAAAATACATGCCTCAGCATAAATAAACAAACAAATGAACTAGAAACTTGAGAACACAAAGCAACAAAATGCCTCCTAAAACTCCCAACTCCATGGGGAGTTGATCCATGGGGCATTGATGGGGAGGAAATCAAAAGCCACACAGCTCAATTATTCAAAAGGATAACAGAGGAAACTTTTTAAAAAAACCGCTAAGGTGCTTGGTGAGTTAAAAGAAGACATAACTAACAGGTAATGGACCTAATAAACAAAATAATCAATGAGTCTACCGGAGACACTAATAAAAAGCTGGCTGAAAGAAATAAAATGGTACAAAAAATGTCCAGTAGAGGAAAGAATTAGAGTCTATGGAAAGGTACCAAACATTAATTCAGGAGATTAAAAATTCTATTGAAAGTATGGGCAACAGAAGTGACCAGTGTGAGGCCAGAGTGTCAGAACTTGCAGACATGGCTATTGTTGGTGAATGGTTATTGGGAGATACCTGAAAAACAACAAGAGAACATGAAAAAAGCATCCAACAACTGCTAGATGACACAGAAAACTAATCTAAGACTAATTAGAATTAGTGAAAAATCTGAAGATTGCACACAAAAAAACCCACTGCTTACAGATATAATAGCAGAAAACTTTCCAAATATGGGAAAATAATTTAATATACAGATAAGTGAAGCATACAGAACCCCAAATAGCCATGATCAGAAAACAATCTCTCCAAAATCCCTGAAGTCCAACATAAAAACAGACACAAAAGCTGTAAGAGAAAAGTGGTAAGTACCTACACCAAAAAAATCAGAGATTTAAAGTAAGTAACCTAAAGATGCATCTCAACATCTCAGAAAAAAAAGGAATAAGCCCAAACCAAATCTGACAGAAAGAAAGAAATGATAAAGATCAGAGTTGATATTAGTGAAATAGAGATTAAAAGAACAATGCACAGATCAATGAAACAAAGAGTTGGCTCCTTGGAAAGATAAAAAAGATTGTGTACCCTTAGCCAAACTAACCAAAAGAAAGAAAGTTACGACCTAAATCAATAAAACTAGAGATGGAAAGGGGGCTGATACAACAGATATTGCTGAAATCCAAAAGATCATTAGGAACTATTTTGAAAACCTATATTTGAATAAATTGGAAAATCTAAAAGAAATAGATAAATTTCTGGACACATATTCCCTGTGAAAATTGAGACAAGAGGATAGAGAACCCTAAAACAATTAATAATAAACAATGATATGAAAGTAGCAATAAAATGTCTCCCAACAAGGAAAAGCCCAGGGCCAGATGAGTTAGTTCACTGCTGAATCTTACCATGCCATTAAAGAACTAACACCAATGCTCCTCAAACTAGTCCATGGAATAGAAAGGGAGGGAATACTTCCAAACTCATTCTATGAGACCATATTGCCCTGATAGGAAAACCAGACAAGCACACAACTAAAAGAAAACTATAGAGTAATATCCTGATGAAAATAGATGCCAAAGAACCCTTAATAAAATATTTGCAAACTGAATCTAACAACATATTAAAAAGATCACACACATAACCAAGTTGGTTTTATTTTGGGGATGCAGATTAACATATGGTTTAACACATGCAAATCAATAAACATAACACTCTACATATATAGAATCAAGAATAGGAATCACATGATTGGCTCAATTGCTGTAGAAAAAGCCTTCAATAAAATTCAATATCCTTTCATGATAAAAGCCCTGAATGACCTATGTATTAAAGGATCATGTGTTACTATACTAAAGCTTATATACAACAAATTCATAGCCACCAATACTCTGGGTAGAGAACAACTAAAAGTATTTTCTCTAAAATCGGGAACAAACCAAGGATGTCTCTCTCACCACTCTTATTCAATATAGTATTTGAAATTTTAGACAGAGCATCAGGCAAGAGAAAGAAAGAAAAGGGATACAAATAAGAAAGGAATAAGTCAAATTACCCTATTTGCAGATGAGATGATCCTATATTTAGAAGAACATGAAGACTCTACCAAAAGACTTTTAGAACTAATAAATTCAGCAAAATATTAGGATATAAAATCAATACTTTTCTATACATCAATAATAAATTAGCTGAGAAAGAAATGAGAAAAACAATCCTGTTCACAATAGCTTTAATACCTAGGGATCAACCTAAAAAAGGAGGTAAAAATGTGTACAGTGAAAATTATAGAACATTTAAGAAAAAAATTAAAGAAGGCACTAGAAGATGAAAAGACCTCCCTGCTCATGGATTGGCAGAATTAATATTGTTTAAATGGCCATATTACCCAAAGTGATCTACAGATTCAATGACGTTCTCATCAAAATTCCAATGATAGTCTCCACAGAATTAGAAAAAAACCCTCTAAAATTCATATGATAACACAAAAGACCCAGAATAGCCAAATCCTGAGCAGAAAGAGCAAACTGGTGGCATCACGATACCTGATTTCAATTTATACTACAAAGCCATAATAACAAAAACAGCATGGTACTGGAACAAAAATAGACACAGATCAATGAAATACAATGGAGTAGAGCTGGGGATTTAGCTCAGTGGTGCCACCACCTGCCTCACAAGTGCAAGGTCCCGAGTTTGATCCCCGGTACTACTACTACTACTACTACTAATACAATGAAGTACACAGAAACAAACCCATGGAATTACAACCATCTGATTCTTTACAAAGAATCCAAAAATATATGTTGGAGAATAGACAACCTCTGTAACAAATAGTGTAGGTGAAAACTCCATAACCACTTGTAGAAATTGAAACTAGTTCCCCTTTTCTCACCATGTACAAAAATCAATTTGAAATAGATCAAAGACCTAGATATAAGACATCACACTTTGAAACTGCTAGAGGAAAACATAAGGGAAACACTTGAAGCCATAGGCACAGGCAAAGACTTCCTGAATAGGACTCAAATAGCACAGGAAATAATAGCAAGAATCAATAAATGGAACTATATCAAATTTAAAAGTTTCTGCACAGCAAGGGAAACAACCAACAGAGTGAAGAGACGACCTACATAATGGGAAAAAATTCTTCTCCAGTTACTCTTCTGACAGAGAGTCAATATCCAAAATATATAAAGAACTCAAAAAGCTTAACACCCAAAAAATAAAATAGCCCAACCAATAAATGGAGAAATAAATTAAACAGACATTTCTCAAAAGAATAAATACAAATGGCCAATAAGTATGAGAAAAAAATGCTCAACACCTTTAGCCTCTATGGAAATGCAAATCAAAACTACCCTGAGACTATCTCATCCCAGTCAGAATGGCTAGGCATCAAGAATACTGAAAACAGCAAGTACTGGAGACTTTCTGCACACCTGGTGAGAGTGTAAATTAGTACAGCCACTATGGAAATCAGTATGGAGGTCTAAAAAGCCCCTAAAAATAGAACTATCATACTACCTAGCTATACTGCTGCTTTGTATATACCCTAAGGAATCAAAGTCAGCATACTATAGGGACCCCACACACTCATGTTTGTTGTGGCATAGTTCACAATAGCCAAAATATGAAACCAGCCTAGGTGCCCATCAGCAGATGGACGGATAAGGAAAATGTGGTATAAATACACAATGGAGTATTATTAAGCAATAAAGAATGAAATTATGTCATTTGCAGGGAAATGATGGAACCGGAAATCATCATGTTAAGCAAGACAGGCCAGCCTCAGAAAGACAAATATCACATGGTTTCCCTAAAATGTGGACTCTAAACAAGATGACATGAAAGTAGAAGGGAGACTATTATTAGACAAGAGGAGGGGAATGGAGGTACAGAAGAGTTATTAATTCTCTCACCGAGGGATCATGATGTTGATATAAATTTATTAAGGTGAAAAGGTTTCCACTTCATTAAGTGAAATAGCAGGGTGCAAAACAGTATATGTGATATTGCCAATTCTTCATTTTAAAAAATACTTTAATGTATAGAGATATCAAGAAATCACCTAGAATAGTGTTCACTTAAACTGTTTTAACCTGTCTTCGGGAGTGAAATGCTGAGCACATTTTTCTTTTTGTTTAAGAGTATTTTTTGACTTGTGCTATTATGAAATGTTCTGAAGCACAGGAAATTAAGGATTGCTGTAAGTATGTGAGGTGTTGGGTATATCAATTAGATTATTGTAGTAATCATTTCACAATGTTTATGTATCTCAAAACATGATGTTGTACACCTTACATATATGATTTTGTCTATTATACTCAGTAAAAAGATGCAATTAGAAAAAAGTGTAAAGATCTAAATAGACATTTGTCAAAGAAGACGTACAAATGGAGGACAAAAATATGAGAAAATGACCATCATCAGTAATGTCAGGGAAATGCAAATGAAAACTACAGTTTTACTTCACACTCTCGCATGGCTATTATCAAAAAGATGAAAGATTCAAAAAAATTAAATACTTACAAATTAACCTAACCAGTGAAGTGATAAACCTCTACAACTAAAACTTCAGTACTCTGAAAAAGGAGATCAGAAAGGACTTCAGAAAATAGAAAGTCACCCCCTGTTTCTGAATAGGCAAAACCAATACAGTCAAAGTGGCCATACTTCCAAAACTGATATAAAGATTTAATGCAATCCCAACCAGAATATTAATAGCATAACTGTTAGAGAAAACATTCCTAAAGTTCACATGGAACCAGAAGAGCCTCAGAATAGCAAAAGCAAACCTCGGCAACAAGAGCAAAGCAGAAGGGATCATAATTCAGGACTCACATCATATTACAGAGCTACTGAAATTATTAAAAAGCATGGTACTGGCACAAAAATACACATTTGGATCAATAGAGCAGAATGGAGGATGCAAAAACAACCACAGGCATTTCAGTCATTTGATCAGAAACAAAGGGGTTAAAAATACACTGAAAAATAGCCTCTTTAACAAACAGCACTGTGAGAAATGGTTCCATACAAGCAGATTGAATCTAGACCCATATATCTCACTGTTCACTAAATTAAAATAAAAAAGGATCAAAGATGTAAATGTTAAAACAGAAACACTTAATCAGCTGAAATATAAAATAAGTGCAACTCAACGACATAGGTATAGGCAAGGACTTTCTGAACAGAACCCTAATTGCACAAGAATCAATAAATGGAAGCATATCAAATAAAAAAACCCTTCTGTACAAGAAAAGAAAAAAACCAATGGAGTGAAAAGACAAGCTACAGAATAGGAAATAAGTTTTGCCAGCTTCTCCTGGGATAAGGACTGATATCTAGAATATAAAAAGAACTCTAAAAATTAGACCCATTCCTAAATAAAAGACCCAGTCTAAAAATGGGCAACTGAAAGGAACAGACATTTATCAGAAAAGTACAAATGACCAAGAAACATGAAAAAACATTTAACGTCTCTGGCCACTAGAGAAATGCAAATTAAAACAGCACTGAGATTCCATCTTACTCCAGAAAGAATAGTTATCATCAAGAAATCTAATAATAACAAATGCTGGTGAGGCTTCAGGGGGAAAAAGGGACCCTTGAATGGATAAAGAAAATGTAGTACCTAGACATGTGAATTACTATACAGCCTTGAAAAAGAAGGAAATTCTTTCATTTTCAACAACGTGAATGAATCTAGGGGGCATTATACTAATTACAGAAGGACAAATACTGCACAATTCTATTCACATCTGAAATCTAAAGAGGGATGGCTTCATAGAATAATGAATACAGTAAACAACAATGCATTATTTTTTAAGTTAACCTATTCAATATTTCAATATTCAGTTCTACCACTTGACATTTCTTGGAAGGATGATGATTTTGTTCAGAATGACTCAGAGTTTTATCTCGGGTCTAATTCACTAGGGTCAAACTGTGAGCATGGCCACCTGGGTTTACCTTGACAGAAAGTGTGGGTGGAGATAACCCGGGTCAGTCATAGGTGTGGTCAGCCACAAAAAAAACCTCTCATCTCCACCGCAGCCACTGTGATGGAGCAGAATTCATCCTGAGCTCTGAAACTGAGCAGACTTCGGGGGATGAGTGCCGAGAGTACCTTATATTGGCTGCAAAAACAGTATTCATATTTTGATAATCAATTAAAATGTTTTTAATTTTTTAAAAACCCGCATGTGCATCACTTACGATTACCAGCTCAGTCACAGGAGTTTTACAATACAGAGTCCTACAGTCTTTGCAGTCATTTGGAGAACGTACATTCTACAAACTGAGAAAGCCGCGCAGCTAGGTGCGGTGATTCACAGCTGGTCACAGCAGGCGTTGGATCTGAACCGGGGCCTGGGCCACACAGCCCACTCCCCCGACCACTGCAGAGGCTGTGGGTCACAGGAGGAGCCCAGCCCACCCTCAGGCGCTCAAGGGGCGAGGAGAAGAGCATCCCTTACTTGCCTTTGATTCCCAGCCAGGTCACCTGCCCCACCGCAGCTCCATCACCTTGAAAGGGTTACATGTGCTAAAGCTTTGCTTCTGCATTCAAGTTTTCAGTCTTTTCACCTCAGGAACATTTTCCATTTTCTAACAACACTTTAAATTCCATTTCTATTACTTGACTATCAGGCACAATTATGCTGCTTTAAGTTTCTGCTTTGCAATTAATGCAATCATATGACGCATCACTAATGCCAACCAGGAGTCTTATCACAAAATAGTATAAATTATCATATTTCTATATGCATTTGCAAGTGTCTTATTAACATGCCAATTCTGTATACATTTTTATTAAAAAACACTCTGTGTTAGATTTCGGGAACTGTTATCTATCAGCCAAACTATCAGATTACATGACGACTGTCACAGGCGGACTCTAACTGGAACCTGCACATTAAGTCAAATTACAAAAAAACCCTGTCCAAAGAAGATCTCCAAGCTGCCAAAATTGTTTAGAAGATCGCAAGGCCATTTTCTCATATAGCCATATAGATGAGTACAGAGAGAGCTCATCCAAGTAGGTATATAGAGAAATATAGCTGTGTAATAGCTATAAGACCATTTTCTTATATAGATAATACTGTATATCAGTACATAGGTCTATACAAAGAACAATTTTTATATATAAATTCTGGCACTTAGCAATGAGACCATTGGGTCAACTCTTACCTAGAAGCTTTGATCAGAGGGTGTTCAAGGACCTCAGACATTGGTTGTGTTTTGAGGTACATAAAAATGAGTTAAATATGGGCAGGGGGGTTAGCTCAGTGGTTCCACCACCTGCCTCGAAAGTGCAAGGTCCCAAATTCGATGCCCAGTACCAAAAAAAAAAAAAGAGTTAAATAATGATAAAGTTTTTTTTTCAGAGGTTCAATGTAATTTTAGCATTAGGAAGTCACATTCCCTCCACTTTGAATCTTTTGCGTATTAAATACTATTAATTTGCCTATTAAATGCTCCTATACGCGAGCAGGTTGAGAAAGTGACCCAGAAGCGTAGACTCTCCTGGTTCTTAGTCACAGAAGCTGGAAAGCCTACTGTTTCCATAGCTCAGACTGCTGCACTCACTGCCTCGTTCAAGAGGAACACCCTCCAGGAAAGGCAGATGCCAAGTCACAGGTGCAACAGAGTTCAAGGTCTGCAATTCTCATCGTTACTTTACACCAAAAAATAGAGCTATTTTGTAACTTTATAAAGAGAGAAAGTTTACTTCCCATAGCTCATGGTTCTGGAAGTTCAAGGGCCCACAGCTGGTGATAGTTTCTGGCTGGCAGAGTCTCAAGGTAGCACAAGGCAACTTTTTTAAAAAGTGGGGTTTTTTTTCTTTTTTCCAATATAGTAATTAAGCGGGACTTGAAGAAAAACAAATTCTTTCCAGCCTAGAGCAGTCCCCCTCCCATCACCTCACCCCCTTCCCCTGCAGCTGTAACTCCTCTTTCTGGTACAGATAAAATTGACAACTACGTCCTGTAAACAAAGTTTATGACACTCTGTTCTCAATGATTCATAAGACACTGTTTTGTGACAAGGCTAAATTACAAAACTGACTGCTCTTGTCCTGTTCCAGCAAACTTACTTCTTACGTCACTAAAAAGACCAACCCCTTCAACTGAATGCATAAAAACTGGAACCTTTTCTTTGTTCACCACTCTTGCCTTGGACAGCAGTTCTTTGAGCCAGTGTTCACTTGAAATAAAGTCCTCCTGATTCCCAACGGTCTCTTCTGTCTCTTGGAATTCTACAACAGTAATGCACAATAAAATTCACCAACTTTAAGTAAAATTTGATGTTTCAACAAATACATATAGTCATCTCCACCCCAATTAAAAGATAGATGTCGAGCCTGGGATTTAGCTCAGTGGTTCCACTGCCTGCCTTGCAAGTGCAAGGTCCCAAGTTTGATTCCCAGTACCAAAAAAAAAAGATAGATATCTTCATCACCTCTAAAATCTCCTTGCTCCTCTGCAGTCCATCATCGTTTTTCCCCTTGGCTCCTACCTCCACTAATCGGTTTTCCATCCTATAGTTTTGGCTTTCCATAGATGTTTAAATAAATGGATCATATCACATGTAGCATTAGGGGTCTGGTTTCTTCATTAAGGATAATACTTTAGAGACTTATTAACATTAGTGGGTATTTCCATAGTTCATGCCTGTATTGCTGAGTAGTATTCCCTTGTATGGGTTTGCCATAATTTGTGCATTTGTCAGTTGATAGACATCTAGGTTCTTTCCAGCTATTATGAATAAAGATGCTATGAACACCTAAGTATAAGTCGTGGATGGCCAGATGTTTTTGTTTCCCTTAGATAAATATCTAGGAGGGGAGTTTCTGAGTCATACGAGTAAGTACATAAGTAACTTTAAAAGAAACTCCCAAACTTTTCCAAAGTGTTTTTTTCATCTTGGATTCTCATCTCCAGTGAATGAGAGCACCAGTCACCCCATAGTATCATGAACATATAGTACTGTCAGTGTTTAAAACTGCAGCCATTCTAGCTGGTATATAGTGGAAACTTAATGTGACTTTAATCTGCATTTCCCTAATAACTCAAGATGACAAGCATCTTCTAATATGCTTATTTTCCATTTGTTCACTTTCTTTGATGAAGTGTTTGTTCACGTCTTTTGCCCATGGGAGTAGCGAGAGATTCACCTTCAAAATTTTGAATTGAGGGGGCCGGGGATTAGCTCAGTGGTTCTGCCGCCTGCCTCGAAAGTGCAGGGATCCGAGTTTGATCCCCAGTACCAAAAAAACAAAAACAAAAACAAACAATATAAATAAATAAATAAAGTTTAAAAAAATTTTGAATTGAGGAGTTCTTTGCATATCCTGGATTCCAGTATTTTGTTAGATTTTCTAACCATCCTGAGATATTTGAGCTCCTGAGAACTCATGAATCATCTGCTGAGCCCTGGGAATGAAGCCTTGCTCAGGCACGTGACAGTCGAGAGGGCTCTTTCTAGGGACTGTATCACTCAGCCCTTTTTTTTTACACATGAGGAAACTAAGACTCTGAGCTTAATGTGAGGGATGCTCAGCTCTAACGTAGTCTTGGTTGCTTTCTAACTAGTTTGTCCAAACTTGGTATCCAAGCCACCTGGCCTTCCCAAGCTTCTTTCTTGCTTGCTAGCTTGCTTGCTTACTTGCTTTCTTTTTTTACCTTATTGGAGATTGAACCCAGGTATTCACATTGAGCTTCACCCTGAGGTACAGCTTTAGCCCTTTTTCTTTTTTTCTTTTTATTTTGAGACAGGGTCTCACTAAGTCACTATGTTGCCTAGGCTGCGCTTGAGCTTGCAATCTTCCTGCTTTAGCCTCCCAGAGTACTGAGATTATGGGTATGTGCCACTGCACCTCGCTTTCAAGTGTCTGTTTTCTTAACTTAAAATTGTGAGGTTAAATCATAAACCCTCTAGGAAGACTTATCCATTCTGAAAAGCTGAAATTAAATGTGCCTTACTAAGCCCCAGTATTTATATTTGCACCAGTCTTATTCTAAGTGGCTTTAGTAAAGTCTCCTTTAAGACAAAAGCCATAACTGTTAGCAGTGTGTGCTGAAAGGTCTGAAACTTTGTGCTCTATTCCAGAGAAAAGCCAGGCATAACCCAAATTCATTTGGTAGGACTTTGGCTCTAATTTGGATGGTTCTCTAGGACCAGTTAATGAGAAACTGTGAACCTGGCCTTATAAACTTAAACATATAAGAGTAGAGCAACACTTTATGCACACAGTATTTATATTTATTATAATATCTCTTGCCTCTCAGGAGAATAGGACTCTAATTAACTCCATAATTTCCACAGGAAATGCGGTGATTATAATGGTGTGATCAAATATTAGACCAATATTGGAGATTCTCTTGGTCTCACTGAGAAACCAAATAATGAGTTTCATAGACCATTCATTGATATGCTATGGTGAGTGTAAAGGGGAAAGTCTGGAATTGATGACTACTTTATACATCTGCCCAATGAACAGGTATTACTTCTGTCTGGGAACTGGTATCTTTAAGGCACTGGTCTTTGTTTAAGGGGACAATATCAGCTTGAGGCATTATTATGTCCTGCCTCACTCCTGAGCCCTGACCATATGAGCTCTTGGTTTTGCTCTGCTATGAAGTCAGGGCTCTCTGAGATACAAAGCTCCTGGCCCTTGATGTAAGTGTGGTAGTGCAGACTCCTTCCTGCATGTGCATGACTAGGCCTTGATCCCATGTGACTTCCACTCCAATAGAGCTGATGTCACCCAGGGCCAGCAGAGTGGCTCTTTGGAGTCCCTGCAAACCCTAGGTGTGGTAGTATAAATGTGCTCTCAACTGTTACTATCCATCTCAAATGGCTCTTCTCATAGAAAATATGAGTTGGAAAAGTTTGTTTTCTTTAAACTTTTATACATCCTAAAACATTTCTTTCTTTTTTTTTTAAGTTGGATCTGGGCAATGCATCTGGGTTAGCAATTTGAGCCTCAAGACCACAAGGGAAAGACAGAAAGGTAGAACTCAAGGCCTCCAGAGTTGTCCCGTCCCAGGGACTGTGATCTGCACAGGCTGGTGGAGAACCACATCTATTTCATTTCATTTCCTGGCCTGTGCTCACTGCCAACCCCTCTGTGGTCCTTTCTTCTTGGACTTGTCCATGAATTCTCTTCCTTGTATTCAACCTGCTCAATCTTGACATCTTGTCCTGCTGCTCAGCTCACCTGGTGTTTTAGCCTGACAGCTCCTAACTTTTTTGCACTTGGCAGGAGGAATTTTAGCATCAAGCCTGACTTATTACTAGTTTGGGTTTCAGTCACTTCCAGCTTCTGATATTCTAATTCCAAGAACCAGAGAGTGTCTCCATTTTTCTCTCAATGGACAGCCTTTTCTTCTCAAAGCATAAACAGGGATGGAGATGGTGGTAGGGGATATTGGAGTGAAAACACTGTGTCTTTGGTTTCCTGGTCTCATTGTCCTGGGAACAAACTCTTGGAAGAGCTTCAGTTGCTGAGAGAACAGCCTTTTTTACTTGAAGATTTCATAAGTGTGCTATGCTGAGGTTTAATTTACAAATGAATGTTCATTGGCTCTTTCTATTGTGAAAATGAATGAAAGTTGAGGCAAATCAAGTCAAGTAATTATAAAGAAATAATAAACCAATGAAAAAATACTTTATATTAAGCACAGAAATGTTATGCTATCAAAGCTACAGTTAAGTACGTAAGTGGTATTGTGTGTCTATTATGTCAAACCTTATAAATAAAAAACATAATTGAATCTAATGAGTATTGGCAGAAAATTCTCCTTTTTATGCAAATAACTTGCTATTTGGGTAAGTATGAAAATAAATCAGTCTTTCTCAGTGTGAAAAATGTGCATTTATGATCCATTGTGGTGGTTAAGAGCAGGAATTGAAATCTTAGGTCCTGAACTTACCCCTGCCATTGATTAGCACGGATCTTGGATAAATGTCCTCAACTGGAAAATGTACATAATAGCCATGCTGACCTCCTGGTATAGTAACCAGTTTTAAATGAATTAATATGTGTAAAGTGCTTAGTTTCATGCCTTGCATATAATGGTTACTTAATAAATATTAACTATCATCATCATTATTATTACACACAGGAAGAAAAAATAGTAAAAACTCAAACTGAAAAAGACTTCTAAGAGTAATGGTAAGGTTTGGGGAGTGAGGGGAAGGAGAGGAAAACAATACAGTAAGATGGAAGAAATATATGTATTTTCATTTGCTTTTTAAAAATCCACAAATAATTTCAGTCTTTGAATTAGTCTTCCTTGGTGAAGGATAGAGTGCTGCCCGTTATCCTAGTCATTGGATGCCTCGCTCTATGAAGGCTGTACTCAGTATCAGGTTGGTACTAAACCAATTGATTGAGCCTGACCCGCCAGCCATATATCGTTTCTGAATGTCATGTTCTTAAAATTGTTTTAAAGCCCCCTAATTTATGGGAATCGAATATGCACACCACACAGTGCTCTGGATATTCTATTACATTAGTCCAGTCAAAACTCTCTAAGATTTCAAACATTCGCAGGCACCAGTTGTATCTGCCAGCCTAGGGCAGTGGCAGAAAAAGGTGGAGGAGGGACAGAAAGAAAAAGAAGGGAATGCTTTATAATAGTGGGCCATTATTTCCTTTGTCATATTTTAGTTTCTTTAAAATTGTTCCCTTGTATTTAAGTCCCCAAGAGCCACGAAAATTACATTGAACAATAGCAGGGATTTGTGAAAAGATTCCTTAGATAACATTTGAAATACACAAGCAGCCCTTGAACCTTTTTGCATCCAGTAACATCTGACAGGCTTTGTGAGCTGCAGCCACCTGCAAGAGTTCTAAAATAGATGCTTTCATAAAACAGAGAATTCTCAGAATTGATGTGTTAATATCATTCTCTTAATTACTTGACATCTAACCTAAGTAGCGGTAGTAAGAAGATTACGGCCAAAGTAAAAGGGAGAGTTGAGACTGTCATTCATATATTTTTGGATACAAAAAAGAAAAAAAAAGGACATCCACTGAGAAAAAAAAAATTTTTATGGTATCAGTCAGGCAGATTGTCCACCCAGCTGAAGTTCAATAAATAATTACTTAATTTACCATTTTACTTTTCCTATGTATGTCAGCTTAGATTTTCAACAATATAGAGTTTACTCACCATTTGGGGGTGTGAGAAGCGGATATCTGGGTAGGGAGTGTGGACGCCTCAAAGGAAAATGTGTATTATGGTGATTGTGTTTATGGAGATTTCTCAGAGCATGAAATAAAATATAGAGAGATAAATATTGGTAGAAAAAAAACACACTTTGAAGCCCTAAAGGAAAGAAAAACTCCAAATAATGGAAACTTCATTAAAAGATAGAAATTATAGGTCTGAGATTCAAGTTAAATCAGTAACGTCTACTAATCAAAGTAAGGCTCCCTGAGCGGGTCACATCCCAGCTGCTCATCTCCCAGCCCAAGACAAGGTTCTATTTCCTATTTGTCTTTCTCTTTTTTCAAACTGTCAACACTGCAAAGCCGATACAGCTGTGGGGAAGGCAGCTGTGTGAGTCCGCCTCCCCCTTAGTCAACCAAATTGCTCTGTTTTCTTTATTACTGGTACTGAGGGGACAGAATGCCCTGGCTGAGGACTAGCTCCTGTCAGTTATCTGTGTGATTATTGGGCACCTCTCTCCTTGAGGCTTCTCTTTCTGGTCATCTCTTCCTCCACCTTCATATGTCAGCCTTTTCCTCTGTTGTTTTTTAGTTATAGAAAGATCACACTCAGGAGGCACTTCTGAGTCCTATTTCCTTAATATGTAGCACATCGAGGCACCTCACATCTCTCCTCCCCTTCCTCCTCCTCCCTTCCTCTTTCTTCTCCCTAGTGCTGGCTATGTAGTACTCTGATGTGGAAGAATCACACTTCATTTATCCATTTGCACACTTGGCCATCAGCAGTCACACAATGAATATCTACACATGCATCTTTATCTTCATTTCTGATTATTTTCTTCAGGATGCTGACCAGCAGCATTGGTGACTAAAAGGCTATGAGGTTTCTAAAGATTTTCGATGCATGGTTCCAGATTGCTTTTCTTTCTGGATCTATGAGTATGTGAGAGTCTAATCCATTTCAGTACATCCCACATGGGAGATAAATGTGCTGTCTTTCTCACTTAGGTGTGGTACACGGCCATGTCACACCCCTGAGCTATGTTTCCCAGCGGTGCCTGAGACAACCCTCACCTGGTGCTGTTTACAGTTGGGGTCCCTGGTGCTCTGGCCTAGAAGCTCTGACACAGTGGCTGTACTGGGTCTCTAGTGGGAAAGGCGCCCCTGGAGAGGGGGGCTGCAGGCTGTGCAGATAAGAATAGCAGATAGTGTGGGGTGCTCGGGATTGTCCCTCGGAGACATGACTTTGAGTGAAATGTGGGTAGTGTCTGCTTCAGGGATCTGTAAAGCTGGACTCTGGAGAGACACTGGAGGCAGAGGAGGTGTGGTGAGGGCAGAGATGATACGGAGGCAGGCTTTCGAGGAGGGCAGGGCCAATGGGAACATCATCGGCAGGAGGCTTTCCCAGGTCAGTGAAAACACCATACTTGGCAGGCTTCTCTGTGGGCAGATTTTATATAAAGTATACCATACTGTTCGTATTGTCTTGCAACTTGCTGGGAGGAGGCTATATTTTGGCCCTTTATAATTTTAAAATCTCTTGTCTGTCACCTCAATCCTAATCCACTCTTCTTTCCAGAGATAAGTTCTGTCATCATTTTGGAGGGCACCTTTGACGATAATTAGATTTTACACCTACTCTCTGTCTTCATTAGTTCAACATTTAATTGCAATTATAGAATTTTAGAACCAAAGGGGGTTTCTATAGATGATCCAGTCCTGCTCCTTTGTTGTATAGATGTAGAAATGGATCAAATGCCTGGTTTCTAATCACAACTGGTTTGTGTGACCCTTAACTAAGTGTGCTTCTTTCTTGACAGCCTGTGTTACTTCCAGCAAGTGGCTTAAATTGAAAGTATCCTTAGTAGCAACTTCATTCACAAAGAGCCTATGACATTTTATCTCTTACCAAGATGTAGGCTTTGGGAAGAAAAGAATTAGACAACTCATGTCTAGCCTGGACTATAGAAGGAGCCATACTTCCTGTTACTTGAGGAATACTATCCTTTGGTGTGACCTCCCGATGCTGCAGATGAGACGAGGGCTTCTTCCAACTCTCTAGATTCCTCAGAGAGTAAGATTTTCATTTCAAGGCCAAGTGTTTGAAGGCCAGCTCCCACCTTTTGGCTTTCTCATGATGTCAGAGGCAGAAAGAGCACAGCTGGACTCTTGAATTTCAAGTTCAGTCCATTTTGGGGATAAGCAGAAAGAAAAAAAAGAAAGGAAAGAAAAGAAACTCCCCTTTGGCTCACAAAGTAAGAATCTTTGAAATGAAAGTTGTGCTGAGAGTAAATATGGAGCCTCACAGTGCCATCTCCAGAGCTGCGTTTCAGAACACAAGGCACTTCCTCCCTGTAACAGAAAGCCAAGAGGCATCATGTTCTTAATTAAAACGCACCTCAAGAGTCAGTGGGAGGCTCCTGCTCGGCCCCTACCCAAAGATGCCGATTTACAGAAAAACTTCCAACCGTGGGATTCATACAAGGGACACGCTGGCAATTGTGTGTCTTTCAGAACTGTCTTCTGTCTGTCATACCTATGTAGTTACAAAATCAAAGGGGATAATAAAGTTCAATTGTGTATTCACAGTTTGATATTTCTATTGACAGGTCTCACACAAAAAAATGCCATTTCAGGAAGCTCTGATTCTGTATCTCTCTATGAAAGGCCCTGAAAGGCTCTCCTGGGCTACACATCCCCACCCAACAATTCCACTAAATCTCAACCTATGAAGTGGCCCCATCAAGGTTCAAAGGTGTCAGATCAGGCCTCCTCTCCCCAGGTTCTGTTTGCGATTTTAAAATACCCCTCTGATGGTGAGGGAAAAAGGAAACCACCCAGACCAAGCCACAGCTGAGTTAAAATTTAGCTCCCAAGTAGAGAAGAGCAGTTAACCCAACCATTGCCACACCAGAGAGGGGAGACGCGAGCCACTGCTGGGCACTGAGGTCTGGGTTAGACCAAGAACAACCTTCTCTCTGCCCAGCTGCCCCTCTTCATCCACAGAGATCGCCTGTTGACTCGAGAGTTCTCCCGCTTTGAAAACATCAACGTATTTCATCACTATGAAAATATTCTTCAGGGCCACTAGAAAACCAACATGCAGGTGCCTCTTATTTTTGGAGAAGATTTTTCTTGGAAAATAGGAGTGGGTGTTCGACTGGATTCAAAACCAGCAAGTCTGTTCCTGTAATAGTGTATGGGACTAGGCTTACGCAAGAGCGAGCACATCTGAATGCAAAAATTAAATGGAGGAATTGGAGGGGGGGAGAACAGGTGCTCTTTTATAAAGGCTAAATTCCATATTTACCAAACTGATTTGCATGAGGCATGTTTTCAATGAAAATATTGCTACTCATTTTGCTGCATTTGTGCAACAGAAACATAAGGATGGAGCAGAAGAGAGGAGCGGTCCTCAAGCTGTCTTCCTGCACCTACTCTTCAGCCCACAGTTAAGTGACACATGTGGGAGATTAGCTCTTAGAGCTTCTGGTTTCCCACAGCCAAGACAGCAAGACTTTGGGGGCTCCTGTGGCCCCATGGTACAGGGTCTGGGTCAAAAGATATATGAGGATCTATGTCGCATTGACTATCATCAAGATAGAACATGAAAAATACCTCAAGGGGAGAACTCTGTTCTAAGCTAATTCCACACCTTCCCTCAGTAGCCCAAGCCAGCTTTAATTCTTACCACCAAGAATGTCTTCCCCTGGTCTTAAACCTTTTACTGATACTTTACTTCCTCTTGTAAATCCAAAATGCAAAGTTGCTGTCCACTACATACATTATCTCATTTACCTTCTTCAATCAACCTGATGCTGATTCATCTCCATTTCACAGATAAAGAAACAGAAGCAGGGAGAAATAAGGAAACTGGCCCAGGATATGTGTAGACCTCAATTTCATGTCCAGGCTTCTCACTCCAGAGTCTATATTCACAGCACCACCTCAGGATGCTCCTAGGCCGTCTCAGTGATGGCCAACTATAAATGGAGCTACTAACAACATACCAGGGAAATCCCAGAGAAATGGCACCCATCGAGAAACTGGAATAAGATTAAGTGAATGAGTGGCTGATGGAAGGTACTAGAAAAACAGCTGTTAGATCACCATGCATAAATGCCTAGATGGAGGGGAGGTGGGAAGCTGGCTCCAATGTGCAAGGCCAATCTCTTGGGTTTATATTGTCCATGTTGTCCCAGACTCTAGGTTTCCAACAGGGCAAATTCAATGGGCCTGTGTCTTTAGGCAATTCCCCAAGTCACTGAGAAGTTCCATGATGTTCCGAATGAACTCTGAGTTTGCTCTGAAAGGTCTTTGAGGAGCATCTTAGAGATGGGGAGCTCCAACGTGCTTCCTTTTTACTTTTTGGAGTCAAGCTCAGAACCAGTCCAGGCTTCCTTTAGGTTTCCTTTCCTTACAGATGTAGAAGTTCTGCTACCAAGGAAAATCCTAAATAAACCTTTGATATTCAATTGCTCTTAGTTGACTTTTTAAAAAATCATTAATTTTGGAGTCACACAGCTGGGCAACACATTATTAGTCTCCCACAATACCTCTGATGGGAGTTATGATGATAATGGTTGCCTAGGTTACTTTTGGGGGATGTGAAGGCCACTTTTGCTGAAAATACTGACTTCCTTTGGGCTCCAGATGTCCCACAGATGACTGGGATGGGAGGAAGGATCTTAGCATCTCTGCCTTCATATACTGTCTGCTTCTTTGCTGCCTGAATCTTTGGGTCAGATTTCTCCTCAACTCTGCATTGTAGACATGCTGAACATTTGAGAATTGTTTTGTCCAAAACTGTAATACAAGGTTTACTTGACCTAGATTTCCCTAGCCTCTTTCCTGCTCCATCAAAACTGGAGACACACCTACCAGCCACTGTGCCTGGCAACACCAGGCCGTGAAATGAGCAAAAAGAAGCAATGGCACCATATTCCTAGCTCTCTCCTGTATTAACTTATCCCTTTCCCCCATTATTCCTGTCCCATTTGAGAAGCTGATTTACAAGCAGAGCTCCCACTTTGTTCTTTGGCCACTGAATACAGCCTTTCTTTCTTCCTAACACTCAACTCTTGAGCATTAGGGTTTCTCTCAGATGAGCTTCCAGACCTGGGTTCAGCAACAGTTCCAGACAGAGCTCAGGGAAAGGGATGTGGCCACCCTTGCTGCTGGCAGGTCCTGACCTCTGAGGACAGCAACTGAGGCAAGGCCTCTTCCTGGCTTGTGGGCACACGGTGCACACCCAGGAGAAGCTGGCCTCTTCGGTGATGTCTGGGGTCAGAGAGAACTGGGGTTCCCTTGCAATGGATGTGAAGCAATCACCCCTTCTTTCCCAAGGACTATTAAATCAACTAGTTAGCCCTACAATTCCCTTTGTAGATCCGGGGAAACTCCATACCAAGCTGCATTTCTTAGGTGAACAGCTTGTTTAATGTGTCGCACTTCTGTTCATGTAAGCATCCAAGATTAAAATGGATAAATGCACATTGAGCAGAAGCAGGGCTTCCAAAACCACCCTCTTGGCTTCTAACACCCCCACACATGCCCTTGTCCTGCGGGAAACCACTCTCTAGGAGTCCCAAGCTGACTCAGGAGCCACATGAGGAAGACTGGCAGGAAAAGGCTCTGTGTGTGGAAATGAACAGTCTCCCTCACCAGGGAACAACCAAGCAGATAGAATCCACAATCCATTGACAAACAGTTTTAATTCTCTCTATGAAAGTCCTTATTTTTAACAAAGCATGACTTCAAGTACAGTGGTATGGGATCCTTCTGTCCCAGCAGCCCTCCTCAGAAACAGCTCCCATCCCCATTCTGTGACCTTTACACCAAAGGTTGTGATCTGCTGTCATGGTTGTTATCTGATTGTTTGTCTGTTTGGTTTTTAGTGGGAACTGGTGGATAGAAGAAAATTCCATGGGCCTAAGTAAAAAATTTGAAGAGTGAAACAAATCAAGTGTTCTCCTCCCACTGACCTGCAGAGACTAGTTTGTCACCCCAAAGACAATCCAGTTATTCTTTTCACATTTATCCTTTGAGAGAGATTTCTTGCATATGTACATTGATGTGTGCATTTTAGAGATAAGTATACACACTTCAATAGCAGGGCACTATACACACTTCAGTGGTTAAGGGTATAAACTCAGAACTCTAAAGTTTGGGTCTGAATCCTGGCTCTCCTGTATAGGAGTGTGTGACCATGGACAAGTTACTGAACCTCTCTGAGCCTTAGTTTTCTCAAAACTGAAACTGGGATATTGATGGCACCTAACAAATGGCCTAATAATTAATTAACATATATGAGATTTGAAATAGGGCTTGCATGATAAAATGGTAACTTCTTTTGTTCACCACTTAACTATAGATCTTAGGACTTTTTCTATATTAGTTTGTTTGGATGTAGCTCTTTGTTTTCGATGGTTGAATACTATTCTAGCATATGGAAATACAAAAGAGGATTTAAACTGTAGCATATTGATGGACATTTGGATCATTCTGTCATTTGCTATTGTAAATGGTGCCACAGCAACCATCACTGCATGTACATCTTAAAGAACACAGAATTTCTAAAGGTGGAATTTTTGATAGCCATTGACAAACTTCTTTCCACAAATTTTCTGCTAATTTATATTTTCAGCAAGGACATATAGTATGGCAAGTATGATTTGCCTGTCATACTTCTTGGTCTTTACCAATCCAAGAGATAAAAAAATAGCCTCTTGGAGTTTGCATTTCTTTTATTATCCAACAGACTGAGGATATTTTTCAAATGCTTTGCTTGTTTTCCTGAAGGGTTGTTGGTCTTTTTCTCATGGAGCAATCTGTTGTTTAAACCAAAGAGCCCTTACACACTAAGCCTTATGTGAGCGATTGGATCTGCCTCCTGGTTGATCTCACTTAAAGTCACATTAGCCTGTGCAAAAAGGTTTTCACCATGGTAATTTCATTCGAAACATTGAACAGTGCAAATTTGATCGCTGCAAAGATCTGTTAGCACTCATGCAACCTTATCTGCCATGTGGGGAATGAGAGTTTATTACATCATAAAGAGGTTACCCTCCGCTTGAGTTAGGCAAGAATTGAAAATTTTATGAGCTCTTCTTACCTCAAGTTATCAATAAATAACACATGATTCTTGACTGGGCTAATCCTAGGTTGATGTGACTTATTTGATAAATCAACACCATTAAGAAACTTTCAGCTCAGTGGCCTGATTGTTCATGGAGAGGAGGACTCTAAATCGGAGTTACTAAGTCAGACTCCAACGATGAAGAGTAGACTCATGTTTTACCTTCTGAGAGTTGACCCTGCTGGTCCTGGGGATGAGAAACTGCTGTAATCAGGTTTCCTCTGCACCCAGGCTATCAGAGCACAGTGATTCTCTTGGTAACATTCTGCCTATTTAATCTGCCCAGAAGAGGCCAAGTTTGCAATGATCTTTTCCTGTGGCTTTCACACCTGAATGTTTATTAGGATCATCCAGGAAGGCACACATGTGAACACACCTACAGGTGATTCTGAAGCAGGTGGTCAAAGACACACTGCTAAGTCATCGAGTCAAAATGCCCAGCCCACCACTCTGTTCTTACAGCCAACCCTGCTGATTCTCATGCAGCCCAGAGCTGAAGGCCTCTGTGCTGGGCTGGCCTGTCATGTTACAGCTGAGAGGAGCCTGATGCAGTTGGAAGTATTATTTTGAAATGCTCCCTTCAATAAATTTAGAATCATTCATTGTAACTGGCAGAGAACCTAAAGTTGTCCTCGTCCACACAGCTGTTCACTGGAGATCCAGTGTGCTGTGCCTTCCTCCTTCCCTTCCACTCCAAGAAGTCAAAAGATGCATGAGTGACAGAAGGTTTGTGGGCAGGCACAACTGGCCACCGTGAGAGGAGGAGAGCAGTGAAGTACTTCTCCCTAAAACGTGCCTCTGGCACCTTCCCTTGTTGGGAACACACAGTCTGTGCTTCATCTGAGTGAGTGTCCTAGATGGTCTCCAGTCCCACATGGAGAGTTCCTGCTCCTCATCCAAGGAGGAGACTCCCTTTCCAAGTATTTTACAAATATTATTACAACAACCCTAAAAAGTGACATTGTTATTGCCCCCATTTTGTAGAAGAGAAAACTAAGACTCCAGGAGATTAAAACAACTTTGCACGAGGCATACAGCAAATAGGTGGTAAAAGGATTCAAACCTGGTCATCTGTTGCTGGAGTCCCTACTCTTCATTACTCTGGTGTGTTGCTCACTGGTAGTTTCTTTTTTGATATATATCCAAAATATGCTTCCCTCTCATCTTGATTCAGGGTGCTGCTGGAGCTTTTGGAAGGTGATTGGATCATGGGGCACTATACTCATCAGTGGACTCCCCCATTGATGAGTTCATACCACATTGTGCTGTTGAGAGGTGGGGTCTTGTTGGAAAAGGCTGGCCACTGGCAGCCAGACCCTGAAAGGTATATTCTTGTCCCTGAGTCCTTTCATTTCTCCCTCAAAATCTACCCCCCTTCCTAGTCACCATAGATTAAGTTTTCCTCCAAATGCCCTTCTATGATGCCATTTCTGCCTTGAAGCCTCCTGATCATGGACTGAACCCATTGAAACAGTGAGCCAAAATAAACCCCTCCTCCTTTAAATTGTAGATGTCAGATACTGTGTCTCAGGAAAGTAGCTAGTACAGCTCTGGTGTGACAAGGTTTATGATATGGCAGTCCGGGGCACCTTTCCACACTATTTACTTTGGTCTTCAAGGCCTCCCTGGGGTAATGTATCATTTCTGCTTCATCCTGGATTGCTGTTGTGCCCCATTTCCCAGGCTATCTGTTGTGATTTCCTCTAATTGCTACTTTTATTAAATACCACAACATGGGGAAAATAAGCTTCCAGAGATTTATGCAAGAAGTTTGTGCAAAATAAATCACCTATACATCATGAGAATTGTAATGCAGGGTCAGGTGAATTCTGGTCAATTTCAGCCTGCAAAGTACATTTGTATATCCCACAACCAAACAATTGTCCCCTTCTCCTGAATGGCTGTGAAACCTTGGGTGCACATGCCTCTGTTTCTTCCCCAGCATTTCCTGGAACTTCATTCATATACAGAAAGTGAACTTAGCCAAGACTTTGCTCCCCAGCCAAATGTAAGCATGGTCTCATGTCCTTCTGGGTCTGTGAAAGTCCTGGCCTGGCTGTTGCTTCTGCTGTTTCACCCGCTTTCTCCCCCAAAGCAGGGACATGGCACTAATAGGAGTCACAGGGCCAGGGATTTAGCTCAGTGGTTTCGCTGCCTGCTGCGCAAGCACAAGGACCTGAGTTCGATTACTGGTACAAAAAAAGGAGTCACGGGACACCTCCTTCATGTGGCACTGGAGCTTTCAGTAGAGGCCCTTGCTTGTTTCTCTATTTTACTCCATCAATGATTTCTCTTGACCATGGAGACACTTTCTTCTCTAGATGAGTTCTCCTTTTCTTGTGTACATCACTTCTCTATGTGACATCTTTCTAGTACAATCGAAACACAAGTATTGTAAGCACTTGCCCCACTGACCAAGGTATAAAGAGATGTTGCTTTCTAGTTCTTAAAAAGTGGGAAGCCAGCGTGTGAAATATTTCTGATACTTTTCGCTCTTACTATTTCTTTCCTTCTGCTCCGACTTGGGACACTGAGTGGTGATTATAATTACTTTATAACACAATAGAGTGGATTATTATAGCAGAAGAAAATGTTCCAAAGGAGTATTTAAATCCATCAAAGCATTCCTTATCCAAGTCTGCTAACTTAAATGAAGAATTGTTAACAACGCACTCTTTCATTTGTCAAATGTCCTTCCTGACCTTTTACGGTTTCACATTTTGAAAGGAAATTAAGGTAAAATTGCCTGAGACACCATCCTCTAGATCCAAAATCTAGCTAGTTCTGTATCTTGGGCCTCTCCTGGGCTGGGGCTGTCTATATCACCTGGATCTTCTTTCACAGAGGACCCTTCCAGAGCATTGCCAGGCTGCCATGGGTTGCTCTTCTTCCTGCATTTGTGATGAAGTCTGGAATGAGCTTGCTCTTCTCAGCGTCCTGGGAGCCTGTCGGTGCCATGTCATGGACCCTTTGTTCCACTATTCAAATATAAAAGCTGTAAAACTGCTATGAATAAGAAAACAGCAAATGAGCATAGAGAATAGCATTCGTGGAATTACAGGGTTTATCTTGGGGGAAAGACAAAACTCAGAGTGGCCATGCTGCTCTAAGAAGCTCCCATCTCTTCCACAGGGATTCCTGAGAAGGTGGGGCTGGGGTGGGGTCACTTTTCCACGGGTAAGGCCAGAAACAGAGGCCACTAGGCATTCTAGTTTAGGGAACCTAGGAGCAAGTTCCCAGGCGGAAATCCTGAAGATTGGTGGGAAGGAATTAGACCCCTGGTCTGGAGCAGGCAGCCATGTGGGGAGGGAGTAGGAGGGAATGTGCACAGGGAACAGATTGAGGTGGGTGGGTGTAGCGGTCCTAGAATATCACACAAGATGGATAGGAGTGTGTGGACAAGAGAACAGGAATCTCTGGAAGGCTTTGAAGAAGAGATGAGGCATGACAAAGGCAAGTTCTAGGGAACAAGTTTGAGTAGGGTGTAGTGTGAACTAGAGTTGAGAGAGATCAAAGATTGGTTCAAGCAGCAAGGCCATGGCTATTGGAATGGAAAGGCAGAGGTGAGTCAGAGCCATTGTTGCAGGCAGATCAGGCTTCTCTGACAGCACCCTCGCTTTCTCTGTGGATAGGTCCAATCCACAGGGGTTGCTTCCACAAGACACAAGCAGAGCCCATTGAATTCTGAGTCTGGAGCAAGAGGAACAGAAACTTTGTGACTTAGGCCACATAAGTGATATTGGCCACCATCATCAGAGCCAGGGAGATGTCTGTGGCAGGAAGGAATGAGGTCAACCCACAGGCAGAAGTAGAACCAAGAGACCAGAGGACAACAAGAGAGCTAACAACCCCAAGGCCTCACTGGGGTTCCTGGGCCAGTTGTCACCCTAGTTTTCCAAGTTATATCAGTGAATAAATTGTGACATGTGTGGTTGAAAGACTTAACATCTCAATAGTATTTGCAGAAAAAGGGAAAAATCAGAACTCAGACAACTCCAACAATTGTATCCTGGACAACCAAGTTCCTCTAGCTCATTTTTGATGACTGAGTGAATGAAGGGAAAGTGTTAGAGTATTGATAGTAGTTGTTTTCAAATATAACATATTTAATCTTTATATACTTGTATGAGTACTTTTCCCTCTGGCTCATGCCACACAATTATATCTACCCATTGCTATGAAACTAGTATCCATAATTCATAGAGAAAAAAGAAGTTACCAATAGTGAAGGAAAATAGGGCAGAAAGACTGAGGGTTATGTAAAATGTGTGTGCCAAAACCACAAATTTTCCTTATTTATTTCCTTAGAAAATAACTGAAAACATATTTAAGCCCTATTAAAGATGATACCGCATGGGGTCATTTACAGTCATTTATGTTAGCATAGTGGTCTCTCTAGTTTTTTGTCAATGATAGAAAGCTGCCCAAAGGTCCCCTTTGGAAGCCTGCTTTCCTGTTTGGATGCATTTAGAGCTTAAGCTGGGCTGGAGCAGTGTGAGGCCCCATGGAAATGCAGCTGCCAGCAACTTGCCAGGTTGAGGAGAATCGTGGCTGCTGTACCAAAGCATACATCCCACATCCCGCCTTATCATGTAACCCTGACACTAGTCCCATGGGGAGCATGGTTTATGCTCCTTGGCCTTGAACTTGGGTGAGCATTTGTCTTGGTTGCAACCAACAGAATGAGGCAAACATGACTTTGAGTGATTTCTGAGGCCAGGTTGGAAAAGGCCTGTGGCTTTGGCCTCATTCCTGCAGCAGTGAAAGTTGGCCACACAGCTGCATGGAGGCATTCCATCTACTTCGGGGCCAAGAAGCTGTGAGGAAGCCCACCTAGTCCCTGGAGAGACAGCACAGGAAGAAGCCTAAGACCACAAGAATGGAGAGAGGGAATTGCCTGTCCAGCACCAGGCTTTTCCAGACATCCCATTGGAATAGGGTAGCTCAGTCACTGTCTGACTGCATACCTGCAGAGTAACTGCCTGATCAAACCCTTCCTGCATTCCCGGCCCACAGAAACCACAAGATAATTTGTTATTCAGCAATAATAATTTCAGCAGTTATATAGTCTTTGGAAGAGGACTTTAGCTACTATGGGATCTTCTGATCTCCTAGAAACTTGGTCAGACTGCTAGATGTATTTTGCAAACTCCAGAAGGGACCCTCCCTTAACATAACAACCTTTGTCTGCTCCAGAATAAATGTTTAGAATGTCTCACGTAGACGGACTGAGCTGCCTGTATGATGGTGCTTAAACCTCTATCAAAAGATACAATTCTGTAATTAGCAGAGCTCAAATAATAATGTAAATAGCTTTGATTTGTTTTTAATCATTCCTCTAACAGAGACAGAAAAAATGAATTATTTATTATGTTGGCTTTAACTACTGGAAATGTAAAACAGTACATATACACCAATGTGAGGCTTGTTATAGTCTTAATTTTCCAATAACAATGAAGAATTTTTGACAGTGCACAGATTAGGCACTGAATAAACGTCCTAGTAAGATTACATTACGTAGCTTTTATAACTCAATGTGGTGGAATATTGCATTTTCTTGCCATTGAAAATACAGTAAAATGGAGTTATTAAGATCATTGCAATATCTATGTGCACATTTTCAAATATAAATGGCATACTATGAACATAAATCAACCAACTCCAGTGTGATTATGTTGAAATAATACAACATGGACGTAAATGAAGAGAAATGACATTGAACTGCCTTCCCAGCTACAAGATTTCAACTTCAGCCTTGAAGATCAGAATTATAATTGGAAAACTGAGTAAATACTGTGGCAATAGTTTTAATGTGAGAAAAGCACCAATTTCTTTAAAACTGATGTGGCTGTACATTCTTATTTATTTTACTGGGCACTTCCTCTGCACTGCACAAAGTAGTCAGATCACTAGCAGAAATGAGATAAGATGTTAGCTTAAATGGGCAATAAAATTTAAAAATCTGGCAAGGTGGTTTAAACTAAAGGAAGCAATGGTTTTGTCTGAAAAGCTCCAAATAAGGCAAAATATAGGGGTCCTCGAATGTACCATTATCTCTATCAGCCCACAGGAAATCGGGAGGCGGCAATAGCTTCCATGTCCAATATATGGATCTTCTTCATTTTTCAAAGTGAATGAACTTGGTCCGCTCAGCTGCACTTCAGCTGTCTGACCCTGTGTGCACCATGCAAAGGAGTGAAATGTAGACCAGGAAAGTGTGAAAATTGCTTCTTGTTGTGAAGAGACTGATTGATTTCAACAAGGCCATTTGCAGTGGCCAAAACTCATGTGCCATTTTGCCACTGTGGTATCAATTAAAATTTGGGCCAGGGGAAGAAATGGGAGAAGAGAGACAGAAAGACCAAGAAAAAGGAATCAAAGCAATTCTGTAACCTTCTAGTTCTCGCTGATAAAGCAAATCATTTGCATCCATAAACCTTCCCCAGCTTCTGGAGCAGTCAGTCTCATCCCTTTCAAACCAGCACCTGTGCCTCTTCCTGTGAGGAATCTTTTACAATCCACCATTCACTATCTTAACATGTAACCTTTAATCATAGGAAAGCTGATTTAAAAGAAGTTTCCACAACTTCTTTCTCACTTTAGATGGTTGTAGTCAAACTTCTGTCACTGTCACAAATACCTGAAATAAATCACCTTAAAAGGAAAAAAAGGTTATTGTGGCTTACAGTTTCAGAAGTTCTGTCCATGTTTACTTGAACCTGTTGCTTTGGGTCAGAAGTGAGGCAGACATCATGGTGGGGAGTGAGTGGTGGGGAATAAACTACTTATTTCATGGAAGCTGGTAAGCAAAAGGAGAGATAAGAGGGACAGGCAGGGTCCCAATATCCCCTTCAAGAAAATCCCCCAGTGACCTAAAGTCCTTTAACTAGGCACCACCTCCTAAAGGGTTCACCACCTTCCAGTAGTGCCACAGTCCAGCAACCAACCCTTTAACATGTGGGCCTTTGGAGAACATTTCACATCCAAGCTATAGGAATGATATTCCAAGGTCTGTAACAGCCTGAGCAGATCTACTTGTTATCCCATTATATCATAGGGAAAATTTACATGTGGCTCAGCTGCAAGATGAGTGATTCATACCATGACGTGCCTATGTACTGCCCCCACTCTCCTGGATAGACATCAGATATACCTCAGTGCCAACTGAAGGCATCATGCCATTATAAAGCTTAGGCCAAACCCCCATGTGGAACGGCCTTTTCAAAATGTCTGCAAATCTCTAAAGGCCTTAAATTCTCCTTCTCAGTATTCTAAGCTCCTGCAACCACTAAATTAGTTCAGTACGTGGGTTGCTTTGTCTACTCGTGTCTTGTCTTTCCCAGGTGTGAAACTCAGCTCCTTCCTATATACACACAATGCACAAGTTCATTCACAGATTCACTTATGCATAAAATGTGCATGTCCTCATGGAACTTACATTTAACTGGACAATAATGTGTAATAATGCTATAAAGCAATAAACAAGTAATTCATGGTCTGTCAGATATGATTAGAGCTGTAGGAACTGATGGAATTTCAGGAAAATATCAGCTACATCAGGGCAAGGAATTTTATGTTTTATTGTTTGTTCCTTTGCCTATTTCTACCACAACAGGGGCTAGAATATAGTGTTGAATATTTATTGGGTGAGTGAAAGGGAATAAGGCAGTGGTGTACTGGTAAATGTTTACCAACTGGCACTTCGAGCATTATGGCTTGTATCTAAATGTTCCCCGCAAGCCTCATGCACTCATAAGTGGGGCTTTTTGGAGGTGGCTGGCTCATCCTAGAGTGTGATCCTGGGTGTGATACTGAGATTAAGGGTGTATAGTACTGGGTTAGTCCACTAATTGGTTTAGCATAGATATAGTTGTGGATGATGGGAGTGGGAGGGCCCACCCTAGGTATGGGTGCTGCCACCCAGGAGGCTTGTAGCCTGGATGGGTTAAAAGTCCAGAAGTTTGTGGTTTGCTGCTTCCTGCCTGCTCTGCCATGGACTGTTTCTCCTCTGTGATACCCCTGTAATATGCTGCCCTGCCTTAGAGCAAGCTGACTATGGACTAAAACCTCTACAATGTGTGAGCCCTTAATTTGTGAGTGTCAAGTATTTTGTCTCAGCAATGAGAAAGTAACCTAGACATTGAGTAAAGGTATATGCATATACTCTATGTATATTATATGTTTTACATTTTATTTAAATATATATTACATAATATATGATGCTTAAATACTATAAATCTTATATTTATTATAGATTTTACTACTTAAAGAATTTATGGCTCATAATTTATAACAATAAAATATACAATACTTTCCAGTATAAATTCCATATAGTTTATTGATTCTTGGTTTTTGCAAATTTTTGTATCCATAACTATGCTCTGACTGTAATGGACAAATAAGAATAGTTTTAACATAAATACTAATTGATAATATTTTTTATGTTGAGAGAAGACAGACATGAAATACTGTAATAAAGATGTATGTCAAAACTTCACTCACTCATTAATAACAAGAATGGCTTCATTGGTGAATCAAAAAAATAATTGTTTAATACTGGAATAATATTTTCTCCTATTTGTGCTTGTTGCAATGTAATATCTATAGAAATGATAATTTTTAAGTTTAATCTGTGTTATTAACATTAAATATGGGCAATAAACAAAACAACAAATTAAATTTTACCTTATATTTGTAGATTTTCATAGTGTAAACACTACCACTGATTCAAGCTGATTCCCCCAAGAGCTGCCTGTATCGAGAGGTGGGACTTTTGGAACGTGATTAGAGCATGGGAACGCTACAACTTCTGTGAGGAAGGAAGTGGGCCCGGTTGGAGGTGGATCACTGGGGTGCGGCCTAGAAGGGTACATCGCCCTCCCTGGCTCCTGCCTTTGCTCCCCTTCTGCTACCTGACTGCCACAATGTGAGCAGCTTTCCTCCACCCAGACCTTTCTACTGTGCCGTTTAGACTGAACTGCCTAAAAACTAAGTCAAATCTTTCCTCCTTTAAATTGTGGGTATCAGGTATTGTGTCCCAGCAAGGACAAGGTGACTAATACAGCCCTAAAACAAGTGCATCCATTTGCCACCTAACGTCTAGTAGGTAGCATTTTATCAAGTGCTTGCTCTGCACCCAGTCATAAGTATCCTCTGTGCCCAGTGATAAAGATTATGCGTGACCGTAATCCTGGCACATGATGTCACTAAGGGCATCTTCAGTCTGCAAAAAGGAACATCATTTATACTTCTAGGCTTTACATATTACCTCTCCTATTCCCTACCACAATCTCTGATGGGAATGTGGTCCTTGTGTTTCGGATAAACTGACAATTAAACTGGTTAAGCAACTTGAGCAAGTTCACACGGCTCTGAGGACAGAGATGGGAATCAGATCCACGTCTGTCTGATTCCAAAGACAGGTCTTACCTATTCTCCTACAGCCCCATTGCATCCTGGACCAGCTTGTTCCAGAACCTACCACAGGGCTGGGGATTTAGCTCAGAGGTTCCGCCGCCTGCTTTGCAAGCATAAAGTCCCATGTTCAATCCCCAGTACCAAAAAAAAAAAAAAAGAAGCAGAACCTACCACAAAATGAATATATGCCTTCCAACTAGGAATAAAAAAGTCATCAGATGTTTTTCCATCAATTGTTACAGAAATAAATAAATAACAATCCCTCTTCTTTAACTACTAAGGCCATGTAATATCTTACAATATATCTCCCACAAGCACAAACAGGTTTTGTAGTTTTCAAAAAGAAAGCAGCTTCGATCCCCAGTACTGAAAAAAACAAAAAATAAATAAAAAGAAAGCAGCAATTCGCTTGAGTTGTCACATTATCATTTGCTGGTGGATTTAAAAATCCAGTTCCCAGAGAATTCGCCTGTGCATGAGGCCCCATCATCAGTGCTTCATTCCAGGAGTTTTCCACATGTTTTCCCCCTTAGTGACTCTTGATCTCTTCTTTTTTGTAACAGCTGTCAAGAATTCCGTGTTTCTCCCCAGAAAAGGGAGGCAGGAGCTTCTTGTAGGTCTCTCTGTCTTACCTAGAGACTTGCAATATGAAAATTTGGTTATAGCACATACTGGAGACAGGAGTCACAGGAAAGGCAAAAAAAAAAAAAAATAAATAAAAAGTAAAATAGTTACTCCAACCAAGTCTGCTTCTGATGCACTAAACACTGCTCTGTCACACTCCATCCAATGTCTTGCACACTCAGGGAATATCAGTCACTCTGCTGTTTTCCCAGGGTAGTGAATTTTTTTTAGTTGAGCCATGAAGCCTGGACTTGGGAAGGAGAATCGTGGGAGGGTACAGCAAGTAAGAAAACACCAGCTGGGGACAGACAGCAGGTTCTTGAAACAAGCTCGCCACATTCTGGGGGCCTTGGAAGTGGGCTGAGTAATGTTGTCTTTTCAGTCTATGTGGCCTGCCCTGCCTCTTGTAAGAAAACAAAAGTTGTATGATTTTTCTAAGAAAGTGTACTGAGCAATGAAAATTTCAGGAAAAGAGTAAACTAAAGGAGAGAGAAAAGGACTAGATATATTAACAAATGAACAAGGAAATGAGCAAACCAAAACAAACCAAAAGAAATACACAAACTTTCTGAAAGGATGTTTGACCAAATATGCAAAATTCATCATCAAAGATGTGTATAACTTTTACCCAGGACTTTCATTAGTAAGAATTTCTCTTAAGGAAGTTAGTGGGGAAGCTTATAAATATTTAGCTTCAGAAATGTTTATCCTAGCATTGTTTATAATGACAGAAACATTGGAATCAATGAAAATGTTCAATAATCAGAGACTGTTTAAAAAAAATTCTGGTCTGTCCAAATGCGGCCATTTAAAATAACACTGTGGAAATTATTTATTAATGTCAAAAATAAATTCTTTAAATATTTTGAAGTGAATAATATCAGATTATAAAAATAGTAGGGGAGAATTCTACTTTTCTAGGCAAGATGAAGTATTATTAACTACATTTACCCTCCTGCCAGAAACAACTAAACAATGGACAAAATATATGGAAAGTGATTTTCAAGATAGTATGTGTACATCAATGAAGAATGGCGATCTTCCAGAAATGGAGAAGAAATGAAGTGAGCCCCATGACCTTCTGAGCTCACTGCCTGGAGTTCCTGGGTTGCATGGTGGAGACACATGGGGTTTCTGAGTCACATAAGGAAGAAAGAACACAGGACACCGAGGAGGGCTGGCAGGAAGAGCACCCGAAAAGGCAGCTGTGCAGAGAGTAAGCTCTGGAAATACGCAGAGGGTCACTCTGGTGTCTTCAGCTAAGAACTGAGCAGCGCATGCGTGTGAGGACACCACCTGAGTCCAGGGAGAGAGCACTCATGGAGACTGAGAACAGTACTTGCCACATTAGCAGAGCCAGGAATAGAGCCCATGATCCCCAGACAGACCGCGCAGCCTTCTGATACACACACAGGCTTTGGGTATAGTGCACAAAAAGGCCTTCAGTAAAAGGGAATAATTGGCCCTACACTGAGCGCTGCTCCAATGCTGCCTGATAAACCTGAAAAGCAAGTCCCAAAAGATCAAACTGTTTCCGAGTAACTTAACTATGTCACAATCAAAGCTTAATAACATTTTCATAGGAATACCAAAATACTCGGCACACTCAGCAGGTAAAATTCAGAATGTCTGGCATCTAATCAAAATTACCAGGCATTTGAGGAGGGAAGTGCAATTCATAACGAGGTGAGAAATCAACTGATCTCCTTCTAAGAATGTTCATTCCTCACATATGCAAAATTAGATCATGAAAAAACTGATCTAGAGCTGGCACAGATGTTAAAGGGGGTAGGCAAGGACACTAAAATTGTTCTCATAATTGTACTTCATATGTTTAAAAAGTTATGAAGATGTGGAAGATATAAAAAGACCCCATACAAAACTTTGGAGGTTTAAATACCCATTGTAAAACAAACAGAAATACTAGATGGAATTAATGGCAGATTACACATTGCAAAAGAAAGGATTAGTGAATTTGATGCCATATAATAAAAACTATCAAAAATAAAACAGAGTGAGCCAGGGATTTAGCTCAGTGGTGCCGCCACCTGCCTCATAAGTGTAAGGTCCTGAGTTCGATCCCCAGAATGAAAAAAAAATCAGAGTGAAAAGATAATTTAAAAAATATGAACAGAGCTTTGAGACAGCTTTGAGTAATCGGAGTACTAAGGAGAAGAGAGACAGGTATAAAAAAAAGTATTTGAACACACAATGGCTAAAAGGTCTTTCATATTTTATGAAAACTATAAACACACAGAACCAAGATGCACAACAAACCACAAGTACTTACAAAAATAAAAGTACACTGGAGGCACTGAATAATCAAATTGTGGAAAACTTGGGCCTGGGATTTAGCTCAGTGGTTCCACTGCCTGCCCCACAAATGCAAGGATTTGAGTTCGATCCCTTGTACCAAAAAAAAAAAAAAAGAAGAAGAAGAAAGAAAACTAATGACAAAAAAAGAAAATCTTAAAGGAAACCAGAAAATTTAAAAAAAAGAAATATTACAGAGGAGCAAAAATTAGGGATGATAGCAGCTTTCCTGTCAAAGCTATACAAACACAGTGGAGAAACAGCTGTAAGTATTGAAAGAACAAAGACATCAATTTAGATTCTATGTGTAGCAATAATTTCTTTAAAAATCAAGACAAAATAAAGACATTTTTGAACTAAGAAGATCTAAAAGAACTCCAGCAAACTTGTGCTATTAAAAAATGTCTTAAAAAATATTTTAGCCAAAATGAAAATGATTCTAGACGGAAATATGGATCTATATGAAGCAATGAAAAGCACCAAAAATGATAAATAGACTACATAAGGTATTTTCCCTTATTATTTACATCTCTTTAAAAGAATTTTTTAAAAGGTATTTTATTCTACATGAAAACAATAACAATGTATCAGGGATATAGCAGGTGTAAGAGTATGATGTACAACAGTAGCTCCAAGCTTGGGAGAGGAGAAACAGAAATATACAATGATAAATTTTTTTATTATACACAAAATGTTTTAATATTATTTGAATTAGACTTTGATAAGTTACAGTTGTATACTATAAATCTTAGAAACAAATACTGAAATCTTAAAAAATTCAAAAAGTTACAGTGAATAAACTAGCAAAGTTGATAAAATGTCATCATAAAAAATGTAGGTTTATCCATAAGAGGGCAGAGAAAGAGTAAAAGGAGAAGGAATACATTGGACAAACAGAAAAGAAGTAGCGTGATGAAAGATTTAAACCTAACCATATCAACTATCAAGTTAAATGCCAAAGTCTCAATTTCACCAATTAAAAACAAAAGGTTGAGTTGGTGTGTGT
>NW_004624787.1:10896044-10924818 GCF_000247695.1 Heterocephalus glaber
TGGCTCACCTTCTCTGCCCTAGGAGCTTGGGATGGCAGCAGGGGAGCTTCCTTCTGGGTTCTGGGACTGGCTCAGCTTCTCTGCCCTAGGAACCTGAGATGGAGGCAGGGAGCTTCCTTCCGGGTGCTGGGACCAGCTGAGCTTCTCTGCCGTAGGAGACTGGGATGGAGGCGGGGCCGTGAGGGAGTCTTCTTGTAACTATTGATATTCTCTAATTATTTTGTTATGAGATTTTATTTTATTTTTTATAGAAGACTGCTTTTTAAATATTTTCTTTATTAATATCTATTCATATTACGTTAAAAATTAAAATTTAAACCATAAAGATTCTGGAAGGAAGCATAGACCAAAACCTTTCTGGGCTTGGGTTAGACAAAGATTTCTTACATGTGACATCATAGCATTTTTTAAAATTGAAAAACTGAATTCATCAGAATGAAAACTACTCTATGAAAGATGCCAAGGGCCAGGGATTTAGCTCAGTGTTTCCAGCACCTGCCTCTCAAGCACAAGGTCCCAAGTTTGATCCCTGGTACCAAAAAAAAAGAAAGAAAGACACTGAGAATGAGAAGACAAAGCACAGATTTGAGGACTATATTTGCATATATCTGGTCAAAGGCTTGCATCCAGATTATAAGAACTACTCTCAAATCTCAGAAATGAAATAATAAATAACTCAATTTTTTTAAAGTGTAGAAAGAATAGATTATGGAAATCAGCACATGAAAAGACGCTCTACATCACCAGTCATTTGGAAATACAAGTCAAACTACAATGAGATCTTATACATGTACGTAAATAGCTAAAAATTTTTAACTGACCATTTCAAGATTGGGAAAAACATGGAGACACTGAAACTCTCATAGGCTGTTCATGAGAATGAAAAGTAGAATAACCACTTCGAAAAAATTTGGCTGCTTCTGGGTTTTTGTTTTATTTTGTTTTTTTGTTTTTGCTTCTTTCCCTCACATCCCCAGTGCTGGGGATTTGACCCAGGGCCTTTGCACTGAGCTACATCCCCAACCTTTTAACATTTTAAAAAAATTTCAGACAGGGTCTCTTTAAGTTGTTACATTGCCCAGGCTGTGCTCAAACTTGTGGTCCTCCTGCCTCAGCCTCCCAAAGTGCTAGGATTACAGGCATGCACCACCACATCTGGCTTGGCAGCTTCTTAAAACATGAAACCTACAGCTGCTATATTATTTAGTCATGCCACTCTCAGGTGTTCGCTCAAAAGAAATCAATCTTATGTACATGAAAATACTGGTATATGAATGTTTATGGAAGCTTTATTTATAATAGCCAGAAAGGGAAGCAAACCAAAAGGGTAAACAAACTATGGTGTATATAAATAGTGGAATTCTATTCCATGATGAAAAGAAACAAACTATTCATCATGGCACAATATGTATAAAGCTCAAGGTAGCTATGCCGAGTGAAAGACCCAAATTAGGATGAGTACTTAATGTATAGCTTTTTTCCTGAATGTTGAATTTTAAATTTTTATTACAGTAAAAGACATGTTGCCATTATTCCTCCTCAAAATACTCCCTCTTGTGTCACAATGTATGCTATTATGTATGTGAAGTCCTTGAAAATTGAGACTGATCCATAGAGACAGAAAGCAGATCTGTGTTTGTCTGAAGAGGGACAGTTGGGTGCAGTGGGCAAGGAGAGGCAGGAGGAAGGCTTATAACTGGCAACTGCATCTCTATTAGTTTGGGGACAATGGGTTTGTTCACTGTGACCATCGTGACATAGTGTCAGAACACTGAACTGTACACCTTAACAGTGTGTAATTTATAATGAATCAACTATTCCTCAGTAAAGCTGTTAGAAACAGTCTGATCTTGTTTTCATAAAAATACATGTGCTTATTTAACCATTCAGGACTGGGCATAGAACAGTATCGAACAAAGGAACCAGGGAGATAAAGAAGAAAAGCTAGTGGTTTTGTTAATAGGAGCAGGAGACACAGTTTGGAGAAACTGCAAATATCTCTTACAATAGAACAAAAGTTTGGTGTTCTTTTGCAAAAATTCCTAAAACTTAAATATCAAAATGATGGAGTTTTATGAAAACCAAATTATCAGAAATTTTCAAGGCAGATTGATTTATTTAGTATCATTTCATAAGTATATAAATAAATAAAGTTGCTTCTTTTCCAAGCAACAACTTCAATAAAATATGCAGAGGCAGAAAACAAGCCCAAGTGGTGCCTGAAAGTTAGAAAAGAAGAAAATATTTTCTATGTAATGACGAATTGCTAGCTAAGAAGGTAGATGGTCTGGGTCAGATTTATCACTAGTGGCAATTCTGATATGTGATTTTTGGTTTTGGAAAAATTAGCTCTGCAGTATCATACCTGACACACTTAGTGACCTAGATAATTTTCAGGAATTGAAGGGGTTGTGCAAATGACATTTTTGTGTTAGAACTGATGGCTGATGAAACTGACAAGGAGGTTCTAGGAAATCAAATGTTAAAACTAAACCCCAAAACCCTAAGGAAGAATATTTCAACTATCTATTGTTTTGTAATAATAAATGACACTTCTAAAGGCCCACGGAAAAGGGGAGATGGTACAGCTCAGTAGTCATGTCCACAGGCTCTGGGGATCCCAGCTCCTGCCCTTGTAGGTGGCCAGGGTTACCTCATTTTTCCATCAGCATAATAAGAATTCCAACTGTTATCTGTGCATTGTTATGAAGCCTAAAGGAGAGAATACATGAACTTACATTTTAAATGTCATACTTACAAAATCTCCTTGGTTAATCATAGAATTTTTTTGGCTTGTCTATAAAATGAAAACTAAAATAATAAATTGGAATAATAGAAAATAAAAGTTGAAGGGGACTCAGAGACCATGGTCCAATTCCCCAAACTGAGGCCCGGGGAATTGACCCTGAAGCAGAGCTCAAGCAGCTCTCTCTGCTGGAAGTGGGTCCCATCTGTCAGGCAGCCCACAGTTGCTCGGCATTCCTCATCTGGATCCACTGTCAGCCCTTCATCAGCTCATAAGCATCTACTGAGCAATGATTAGGATGTTTTAAGTAAGTACAAAATGGTCAGCAGAGCTGAGCTCACCAGGGTGCTCAGTAAGTATTACCTGGTGATGGTAATTACACGACAAGGCAAAGACAAGGCAAGCGACCAGTTCCAGAAGCTCCCTAGTGTGAAAATGAGTCCTATTCTTTCACCCTCTCCTCTCTCTGCCTCTCCTACACACACAGGCATGCATGCACACACACACACACACACACACACACTGCACAGCCTATTCAGTCTATCCCTCTTTGTCTTTTTTGCCTGGTTCAATAAGCATTTTGCAGTAAAACCAGCTCATTCTCAAACCACAATGTGCCTTGTACTTAAACTGAGAACATTGAGAAATGTGCCTTGCACTTAAACTGTCATGTAAGTTGATTATCCAACTGGTCACCTCTTATACAAGCAAATAAACAAAATGGTGTCAAGCGGAGGCTTGGTCAAATTCTATCCTCTCCGAGAGCATCAGAAGGATCAGGAGGGTGTATCAGGAACCTACATATTTATGTGGATGGGATGCCTGACAAGCAGTATGTCTTGCTGTGCTTTCTTTTATGTTCCCTTTATGAGGTTCAGAATGCTTGGATCTATTCACTAAAATATTTAGAAAGTGTTACTACTTGTTAGCAAAAAAGCCACTTTGGGTTTCTGTTTGTCCTGTTATCAAGCACTAATGTGATAGGTGACCTTTGTTAACTCAGAGAATACTTACACTCATTCTTCTTCTTCTTTTTTTTTTTTTTTTGGTACTGGGGATCAAACTCAGGACCTCGCGCTTGGGAGGCAGGCGGTGGAACCACTGAGCTAAATCCCCGGCCCCTTACATTTATTCTTGTTCAGACTAGGGGACTTTGACACCAGGACACATCATTTCAGATATGCAAATTGTCTCTATCTTCTCTGATACATTTGCTCAGCACATTGTTTATAAGACAGAAGAGAAATCAGGTCCTTCCGGGCAGCTTGGTTCTAAACACTCATTGGTTGAATCTGAGTTGCAACACCTTCAATCCCAGCATGCAACAGAATATAGGGGGTGGAGCCAAGTGGAGCCAACATGGGGGGAATAGGCAATCTTCTGCCTCTTTTGAGTACTTTCTGGACATGTGGGTTCATTATTGCTTTTTTCAGCAATCCCTCTCAAAATCTGCATAAAAATGTGTTCCAAACATAAATATACATTATTTTCAAACTCTCAGCTATTTGGGACCATCCACACATCTGCTCCTTTTCCCACTACTTAGAATTTATTCAAACATGACCCTTTGTTAGTCTGTGAAATTCTCCTTTGTTTGTCCCAAGTTTTGCCTTCTGTTCCTGCTGTATTTTCACAGGATAATGGTAACCAAAGTAACAGTGCAGTAAGGAAGGTCTGGCTCTAAGTGTGAAGCTAATTGAATCCTCCCAAGGCGGTTGCCAACAGCATCCTGACCCTTGCTGGGATTGCTCAATATTGCAATGAAAAGTGCAAATTGTAGTTCAAATACATCTTCATTCTAAGTGCATTGGGTCATTTACCTTAACAACGTGAATGTGCACTCATTATCACGTTCAACTTGATTAGTGTATGGTCTAACATTTAAAAGTGCACTTCAGATAAAAGAATGTAAAAATGCATGATTGGTACCTAATAAATTGAGCAACCTCTTAATGAACTATGAGTGATCTAGGGAGGAACTACTACATACCAGTCACAGAAATGGCAAACCAGACAAAAATGGTTTGTGTGTTTGTGTGTGTGTTTGTGTGTGGATGTGCACATGCAAGTGTGTAGGGAAAAAAGATCTTTCTCTGTCTTCCATGAAGTACTGATTGTTAGTTAACTTTATCAGAAATATATCTAGAAGAATTCGAGGCAGATTTTTTTTTAGGATCTACACATACATGAGCACCATCTTTTGGCAAATGTTCAGCATGGCTTACCTAAGTCACCTAAATAGGCAAATTTACAGAGGCATGGGGAGAAATCTCCTCAATGAGGTTTCTCGCTGCTTTCTTCCGGGTAAGATAGATCCAGTGTAAGATGTAAGATTTTCTTAGTCATTTAAGACAAATTCAGTTCTATCTCTTTACTCTCATTTTTTTCTTTATTCCTGTCCTTTATCTTTGGGTTTTACTTGCTAAACATGTATTTTATAGTGTTGTAATAAGCAAAGGAACTACCAAGAAAGTAAAAATTTAGTATCTTGCATTTACTTTGGATCAGAATCTGAAGATTTTCAGATGAATGAAGCAAGTGTCCATTTTCCTTATTTATTGCTCATATTAGATGAACCAAGTGAATTTTAAAACTCCACTGGAAGAGTTTATTTACTTATTTGGCTTTGAAGTCACTCATAAGAAACCTTAGGGGAAAGATGTATTACGCGAAGAGTATCAAGCAATGTTACTTGTGTTGAGGAGTTGCAAGACAAAAATAAAATGTGAGTCAGTGCTCCTCAAGATAGCATATGGCCCAGTCACATTCATGTTCTGGAGAGTTCACCTGAGACAGAGTGGTTGGGAAGGGCTCAGGGGAGGGAGACCAAACTTGAGCTTGGTTGTAGAGGGTGTGACTGTGCGAAAATAAATCCAGAACAGGAGAGAGGACATTGAGGCAGAAGGCCTCGGGTGAGAAAGAATGCTACATATTTGAAGTCTACGACATGACTGAGAAGCCCAGTGGTGTTTTCAGCAATGTTTGGGGTGGGGGCTGGAGGGTGATGTGAGCTGTGAGCAGAAGCCCAGAGGCTGAGAACCATGGCAACTGGCTAAGAATGCAGAAGTATCCAAAGCTTTTGAGGAAGGCAGTAGTGCCTGGTATCTAGGCCCGGCTGTAAGGGGCAAGGGTCTGTAGGCAAAGTGGGCAGAGGCAGGATGTCTTGTGGGCATGTATGTGGGGTAACAAAGAAAGACATTGATGAAGACTAAGTCAGAAAGCAGAGATTTTCTGGGTCAGGGGTCTTAACCCACACGTGGATTTTCCTAAGATGGAGATATACACATACACCTAACTTCCACATGCTCTTCCTCCACTGAGCTCTTCCTCCATTAACATTCTTCCACTGAGATGTAGGGTCTGCCTTTCCCCCCACCCCTTGAAACTGTGTGGAAATTTGTAACCCTGCAACCAACAGAATGTGACAGAGTGATACTGCATGATTTCTAGGGCAGGGTCATAACAGCAAAAAGACCCCCCCCATACACACACACACACACACACACACACACACACACACACGTCTCTGGATCCCTAAGCCAACAGATGAGCCAACTGCCAGATCACATGGACAGACCACACAGATACCTGTAGAGCTCCCAACTTCTGAGCCTCTCTGTGCTTGAATCTCGCAGCTCAGACATACATCATGAAGCAGAGATAAGGTATCCCTGCTGTGACTTGTCCTGACCAGTAGAATCCATCAACAAAGACATGGCTCTTTTCTGCCACTTACTAAGTTTGGGGGTAATTCGGGGTAAATCCACTAAGCACATTGTCCTCTGCCAGTGATGAGCATTTTTTTTCTATAAAAGACCAGACAGTAAATATTTTAGGCTTTGCACTGGCTACATTGTGGTTGTGTGAAAGCAGCTATAGAGAAACACCTAAACTGAGGAGGCTGACCGTGTTTCTATAACATTTTATTTACAAAAAACTGGAAGAAGACTAAATGTGGCCTGTGGGCCTAATTAGATGCCCCCTGATATAATTAGGGTCAATAGCAATAGGTCTTATGATCATAGTAATATCACATTTGTCCCCTAGGCCACACCAGGAGGATAGGGTGGTGTTATGGTTTAGGTCTAGAATGTCCCCCAAGAATCTTGTTCTCAGAGATGGGGCTTTTCAGGGCCGGGATTTAGCTCAGTGACACTGTGCCTGCCTAGAAAGTGCAAGGTCCTGAGTTCAATTCCGGATACAAAAAGAAATTCACAGAGATGGGGTTTTTGGAAGGTGATTGGATTATGGGGCTCTGTACTCATCAGTGGACTGAGCTTCTTCTAAGTCCATAGCTGAATGTGGTGTTAGCGGGTGGGGTTTGATTGGAAGAGGCGCATCAGTGGGTGCATGCTTTGGAGGATAGATTCCCTCTCCGGCTCCACTCCTCTCCCTCTGCTTCCTGGCTGCTGTGAGGTGAGCAGGTTTCCTCCACTAGGCCCTTCTCCCATAATGCTCTGCCCCGGACCCAGTCAACTGTGGACTGAACCTGTGAAATAAATCTCTCCTCCTTCAAGTTGCAGGTGTTAGACATTTTGTCCCAGCAGTGGGCAAGTGGCTGATACAGATGGAAACCAGCAGCCTTGTCCAGGACTGTGTCATACAAGCCAGAGTGAGCAAAGGTCTGGGATGATGGCTTTCCCACCCTCCACACCCACCCACTGAACAACCCCATCCTTTTCATCTCCACAGTAGACAGGTCCTATCCTAAGCAGGACTCCTTCCTTGTCCTGACTCCTATTTTGCTTTATTCCTAATTGCCCTGGATTGACTGCCTTCAACCCTGTAATCCTGAGGGTTTTCTTCCAGCTCAAAGCATAACTGATTTGTAAAACCTAGTTCCCTGTTGCTAAGCGCTCAGTATTCATCTTAGAAACCAAAAGGGTTCTCTTCACCCATGGTACATGGGACTCAAGGGTGGGTAAGAATGGATCCCATAGTCCAATTCCTATTCCTTGAAATGTCATCAACGGTGAACAGCAGAAAGTGGCAAGCAGACAGGAGAGTACAATGGGACTGCACTTTTGTTCCTGCCTCCTGAGAGCCCAGCTGCTGTTGGGTCCTTGATATCTTTAAGTGCTGATTCTGCAAGATGGTGAAGTAAGTGGCAATGAGTTCACAAGTTCACATCACAGAACACGCTGAGCGCGAGGCCTTAATGAGAGGCAGAAGGACTGCCAGCTAGCCAGAAAATTCGCCTTGCCTTCCTCCTGGTTTTACAGGATGCTCTAATAAGGGGATAACTTGGAGAAAAGGGACAGAAACTCCACTAAGTGTAACAGCAGGAGTCCCCCTGCAATCTTCCAAGCCGCTTCCTGAGCAGGCCCGCAGCCCTCCAGCAGATCCCGGAAGCTTAATGAGAGCAGCCCGCAGGCAGACCCACGTGCACCATTGGGACGCTGCCTTCCTGCGGGCCTCTGCCCTCCAGAGATCAGCTGGTCACTCGGAAAAGCAGGACACGAGAGATTCTCAGAGACTGCTCGCAGAGCTGACCTGGCTCTTATTTCCTAAGAATATATATGTCCGGTTTGCCATATATAATGGGGTCACCAAAATATAGGTAGTAGAGGGTGCTAAGGAAAAATGGGGATTTTTGTGTCTTAGATATGTCTAGAATGAAAATAGACTTATGAAGAAAGCTTCTGTTTCATCAGTCCCAGGAAACAGGGCAATCGCAAGCACAGGCTGGCTAAAGAGAAGGGTGTCACCCTGAGACGACAGACAAACACCTATCACGCTGACCTCAAGAGCTGTCAGCACTGCTGAGTAAAACAAGGGCAACTCAAACAGCAAAGGTGTGAAGGGTTTGGGGAGCTCTGAATGGGGAAGACCCTTTCTTCCTCCTCTCGCTGTCCCCTAAATTGTGAGAACTTCAAGGAAGGAGGGCAGCGACCTCAGCGAACCATCACCTCAAGTCTCAAGGGAACTGGCGTATCTTTTCAGAGAGCACCTGATAAAACAGCTGTTTGTGTGAGAGCCAACACAAACGTTTTGCAGAAACTGTGTTCAAAAGAATGCCTTTGATTTATAAAAGCTAGGGGACTGAATTTATGTTCTGCTAAGCCACAAAAAAGGCTTACCCAGAATTGGACCACAATTTCCAGTGCACATGGCTGTATTTGTGCCAGGTGGGGAATTTGAATGGGAGTGCTGGACAGCCTCAGTGAGTGTGTGGCAGCATAACCCAGGCAACAGGGACAAGCTAGTGCCCAACCCTCAGTCTTATTGTCTGCAAAATGGGTCTAATACCCCAGTGGAGATCGCCCAGCTGTTAGGAGTTCCCAATGGAATCACATATGAGAAAATAACTTGCAAATTTAGGTGAAAGTTATTTTCGTAGCATCCTGCTCAACTGTAAGTAAAATTCAGTGTGGAAGGAGAGAGAAGGAAAACAGGGATGATCCGGTGACTAAGGAGTTTTTATCATTATGTAGTTACATAGCACTTGACATTTGCAGAGAACATGGTGACCTTTTTTCCTGAGTTTCTTTGACAGCTTAGCATCATGCTTACTGGCTTTGGAGCAATTACTAGTAGCAAAATGGGGGAGAAAGGGGGAAGTTCAAAAAGTAGAAGCATGGGTATTTCCCTTCTGGACACATGCACAGACATCAGCCATTAAGAAATTGCTTCTTTTCCCCTCACATCTAAATGAGAGACAACATAAAACAGCCCAAGGCCATATTTTTTCCACAAGCTATATGTATTTCCCCTCTTTTGTTCACAAACTCAGGCTAGAGACTTAAAATTCAGCATTTATAAAAATCACCTACCAAAGTCTCAATTTTCCTAAGAAGCACAGAGAAAGTCAGGCTCCTACAGTTCATTCTGGAAAAGCCAGGCTTTCTGGAGCTGTGTGCTGTCCCCTAATTAGAGTGGGTCCTCCAAGGGATGTAGGCCAAGCCCTGATTCTGTGACTTCTAATCCCATGCAGCAAACTGAACTGTGATCTCTGACATCTCAAACAAAGCTTTGCTGGTCCTCTTTATTGCTAGAGATGGAAGCTTCAATTGAGGACCAGGGTCCTTTATTTTTAGGGAGTAGAAAAACAAATAATGAAACCTTTCAATGGACTACATTAATGTGGAGCTAAAATCCTGTTTTGAAATGGAGACGTTTGGACCCAGGGGAAACTAACGGGGCCTGTGTTGAAGGTTTGTTTGGGGCTTGGGCTGAGATGCAGCAAGACTGATGTAATTTTACTCCTCCTCCTCCTCTCCTTGGCTGAGTGCAGATGACAAAGCAGGGGCCTGGGCCCTGGGTGGGAAGGACACAAAGACTCTCCAAATGAGGGCAGGCCAGGGTGCAGAGGAGGGAGGGGACAGAGGGCTACCAAGCAGCAAGGGTATCTGGGAAGGAGTTCCAGCTAATACTGAGTTTTATGTTTTTCTTTTCTCATTGTAAATCCCACATGTAAATGCTAGTCCATATATTATATATTAGGTAATCATCATAGCAGGTTAAAGATTGTCAAGTGTCTGCAGTTCTTAGGAAATTCAACAGACTTTGTGCATCTTTGTGTTGCAGATCAGGCTCAGAAGAATCCAGAAGGAGGATAGGATACATTGGCAGCACAGAGTTAAGGAGGTAGTGTTGAAGCTCCAGGAAGCATTTTATCTGTCCCCATTCTGCCTCCAATACAGGTAAGAAAAGAGGCCCAGACAGATTCATCTACTTCCCACAATTGGATGAAAAAGTTCCCATTCGTTGTTTACTGGGGCTAGAATATCTCTGGTAACACCTACTACTCTCTTTCACAAAAATGGGCACAATTTTTCACCCTATTCCTGCCCTCATTGCTAATATGCACTGGCTGGAAGCCAGACCAAACATCTAATATCCAAATAAGTACAAACTCATGAGACTATGCTGACTTTTAAAGATTGCGCTGGGTTTTCCCTTGTATTTTCCTCACATCTCCCCATTCTAATAGGCTCAGTCATTTTCAAGGCTTTCAGTGATGGCTTGACCTTTCCATAGTTGCTTGGCCTGTCCATACCCTTCAGAAAGATGTATTCATTGCCTCACCCCTTTAAGAGACCATTCATTGAGTGTTTTCTGTAGGTGTCAAGCATTGCTGTAGACTCCAAGTACATGGTGATGAATATTCCACGTGCATGTCCTCCCCACCATGGGGCTTACACTACAGGGTTGCCGCCTCTCTTGGCTTTAGGGGTAGTCCTCAATGGACCAACACAGTCTTCATTCTCTACAAAACCCTTAATCTGTGCTAGCATGGCTACAGTTGGAATAAGTGTCTCCGAAAAGGCTTGATCACTAGCCTGTGGCATGGTGCTACTGAGAGGTATTGGGGCCTTTAAGAGGTGGGGCCTAGTAGAAGGAAGTTAGCTCACTGGCAATGTGCCCTTCAAGAAGATATTAGGACCCTGGTCTCTTCTTGTCTCTCTCTTTGCTCCCTGGATGCTGTGAAGAGAACAGGCCTCCTCTGCCATGTTCTCCCACCATGATATACTTGCTGCCACTGGCCTACAAGTAACAGAACCAAGCAACCATGAACTGAAACCATTGAAACTCTGAGCCAAAATAAATCTTTCCCTCTTTTAAGCTGATTATCTCAGGTATTTTGTCACTATAATGAAAGGTTGACTAACACAAGCCCACAAGCCAAAGTAAACAATTCTGTTTCATTCAAGCTCTGTTGATTCTCCTTACTCTCTCCTTTGTCATTTTTAATCAATGCGTTGTTTATCTACATCCTTCTGCTCCTATAATACAATAATTTAGGAAGTATCCCAAATGCATGTAATCTTGTAAACCTTTGAGAAATTCGAGTGCAGCTCCTCTCCCTGTGCAGCATCCAGACACCAGCTCAAAAGGAAATTCACTCAACTGAGGACTGCCAAGTACAGATACCCTGAAAGCATTTTTGGAAGTTAGGTCTCTACTACACCGAAACACTTACAGGGTGAGTTAAGGATCTATTGAGGGAAACACGGAAAATCTGGGGAGCTGATGGAATTGATACCTTAAAGTTTAAAACTACTATGTATGAGCTACCTCCTTTCATTCTCCCCTCCCCATCCCCTCCTGGAGAACCCTAGAGTGACAAGAAGATAACATAATGTGGTGTCAAAGGCAAAACACAGGGAGGCTTCCTCCTACGTCTTCTTTGCCCTTTTTTGGCTTTGACAGGGAGGGAAAGCAAAAACAGCCCGCACATCAAACCTTTTCATGTTCATCGTAATGGAATCCGCTTGAGTCTTGGAAACATATTACAAAGGTTTGCCACCCCCGAGGTCTCATGTAAATCTATGGTTTTGTAAATAATAAGGGGAGAGGAGCTCCCATAAGTTAGTTTCACCCATCTGAACCTATAACATTAACCACGTCACTTGGGGAATTTGAGCATTTAAAAAACATGAAATGATTGCATGAAAGGACCCAGCAAAGACATCTTCTGTGGACACATTCTTCTCTCCAGGACATGTCAAAATTTTTCTTTAGCTTATAGTAGTAAACGTAAGGGTTTGAAATAGAAGCCAAGGCACCTGGTATACAACTGGGATGAATATACTACAATTACAATTGTGATGAATGTCTATGTGTGTGTAGAAAGACGACTTTTGCCAGCCTGAGTGACTCACCCAGGCCCTGCAGGCGTTACCTAGGTGTACCTCATGCTTTCCAAACCCCTCCTGCACTTGCTCACTGTGCCTGGGTCACAGCATGAACCCGTAGCAGAGGCTACTTGGCCTGAGAGCCCATTCCTGGAGGGTGGGCCAGTGCTCACTTGGGCCACTGTCTTGGAGACGCATGCCCACCCCACTTCAGAACCAACACTATTATTGTTTTCAGCAGATCTGTGAATGGAAGGCTCATTTTCTGCCTTGATTTCTTTAAACGTTGTGTATTTAAAAAGGATAAAACGCACATTGAGAGGATGGCAAAGCACAGCCACCATCATCTCCTGGCTCCTCGGTACTATTCAATGCTTCTTTTTTTCCCCTTCAGTGAGCTTTGCATAAAGCTTACCCAAACCCACATGGATTTCTATAATATCCAAAAAGAATGACAATGAGTGATGTGAGGTAGGTGGAAACTGCCTGAAGAAACCTAAATTGTAACAGGAAAAAAAATTGACATTTTAGATTTTAAATGTTACACAGTTTTTATAAAGCTTCAGTCAATTTATTTTATTTATTCTAATGAAGAGCATTACAACTGCTTTACTGCACTGAAGCAAGCATCGATCACATCATTAATCACACCTTGTGAATAGCCACAAATCAAGTCCTAACAGCAAGCACTGAATCAGGAGCAATGAAGCATAAACTCCTTCACAATTTATGATCTCTCCAATTGCATCTTTTCAACCATTAAATTGCAAGATACCATAAATTTTTATCTTCTTCACTTCAGTCACATTATTGATTCTGCCGTGTGAAATATAGAAGTGCTGTAAATCTCGGCTATTGAATTAAATTTAAAGTCTCGACTTCAGAAAAGAAACCCAACACACTGCCATGGCTGTTAATTTACACTGAGGAACAAATGATAGAAACATTAAAATTTAAATGGACAACAGGGATTTCTAAAAGCCATAGTACTGTCAATCCTAGTCCTTGTCAACCTTGAGAGCCTTTTTTTTATTATTATTAATTCAAATTTTAAAATATGAAAAAGAAAGAATTGAAAAATTTAAAAGTGGAAGGAACAGGTAATAGAAAGATTTCTCAATGGGAATGACTGCCACGCTAGATATTCAAAAGGTAGGACAATGACAGTGTTCTGCCAACCTACCACGTCCCACGGGACAGGCCCAAATGAGTTCCTGTGCCGCACCTCCCATGCAGGGCATCTCTGGTTTAAGTGATGATCCCACAGAGGTGCTGACAGTGTCTAGGTAGGAGTGCTCACTGTCCCCTTTGCCACCCTGACTCCTGAACCAGGTGTTGATTATCTGTTCCTCTCCAGGCCCCATGATGCTGCCCCTGCAGGCTCCCTACTGAGTCCTTGCTACCTGACTTCCAATTGACCAATGGAGGGACCAGGAGAAAAGCAAAGGCAGATGAGGGAGAGGTGGAAATGTCAGTTCCCACTCCCTCCCTGACTGGGGCAAGGACTTGGCAGAAGTTGGGTCCCTCCCTCACTACAGCTCCCATGTGTGTGTAGGGAAGGGAGGCATGGGAACAAGGGGGCTCCCTCACTCAAGCTCTCCCTGAGCTCCAGGACCACTACCCCCTCTCAAAGTCTTCTCTCTGATGTTCCTCTCCAGGTGCCTCCATCTCCCTCGAGGTTCCCTTAACCCTGTCCACAACTCTGCAAAGTGCCCTTCATTGAAGCCTGGTCAGTTAGATGTTTGAATGGGATTCTGCTTTCTCTTGGAAGCTCTCCAATACAGAAAGCATCAGAGGCAGAGAAGATTTAAACAAACCTCCAGAAAAGGGCAGTTAGCAGTCTGGTCTCACAGTAAAAGCAGGTGGCAATCCTAAAGTAAGTCCAGACAAGATATATATCTAGAAATGCCCATTATGTTTTGACACACAGCTGTCCCTTTTTACCACACCTAGAAGTGTAAATGGGCTCATAAAAGTGACCTTTTTCATAAGCCACCAGGCAGATTAAGATCTTTTAGCCACAGAGAATGAGAGAAGGTTGCTGAGTGAAGGCTGGATGGAGGGGGAAACAGGGGCTGACCTTTAGGCACACAACATATAATTGCAGGTAGAGGCAATGGTGGTCAGCCAGGAGGTCCAGGGCTGGCTAGAGCCCAGCAGACATAAATAGAGCACCTGCCTATTCTTGCATGATTTGACATAACCCTGTGATGTGTGAGCCCCACAAATGAGGAAGCCCCCAGTGGTTTCTATTCTTACCTACTATCTAAGATGCATGTATCGTCTGTGTCCTCTAAGTTTCCCTCTGGGAGAGTAGGACAGCTAAGAAGGTTACTCTTGGATAGCAGTACTTCAAAATAATCCTCTAATAGCTGTCCCATGAGCCAACAACCCCCTCCCCCAATAAAAAGACCAAGGACTCCTGGAACTAAACGTACTAATTTCTCCAACCTAATAATGTTCTTTTGAGATAAAGGTTTCTCTTTCTCAGTCTAAGGTTGTCTCAGGGGTAAGGACATCTCTGAGAGCCAGCAAAGCCATTCTGGGACCAACTAGGGGTTCAGCCTACCCTTACAGGGTCCAGGCAGGTCCAGGAAAACAGAATTTCTGGGATCATTCTTGATTTGATTGAAATCCACCTAAGAGGAAGAAGACAGGGATCTATATCTGTACTACGTGCCATGTGCATTCTGGACCCAGAGATTCCTGCCTTGGCCTGCCCCCGTGGCTTATCACATTTACACCAAAAACCCAGAGGTCAATTTCTGACATTCACAAGAAATAAGTAAAGCTCTAGAAGATGTGGAAACAAATGGTTTATAGGCCCTTCACAAAGCTTCTCTTTGGTAAAATCATAATATATTCAGATAGGTCAAGATTCAAAGGATACAAAAGAGGGTACAGTAAACAGTCTCCCTCCCCTCTCCTCCCTCAGTCTTGTACTATCTTTTCTCAGGGGTAACCACTGCTATTAATTTATTTATTGTTCTATTATCTACATATGTATGTATCTGTATATGCTTTCAGAACTGCTCTATTCACATACAAATGCATACATGTGTGAGTGTCCATATATATTCCTCCTTTACACAAAAGGGATGATCATGCACACTGTAATAAACTATTTGTTTTTTACTTAACAATATATTATAAAGCTTATTTTAAATCAGCACACAAGGGAGCTTTCTTGCTGCTCTTTAAAATTGCATAGATGTTATGTCAGATGGACCACAAATTATTGAATCAGTTCACCATCGTCATGGATGTTTAGGTTGTTTCTAATCTCTTGCTATTATAAACAACACCATAGTAATGGTTATATACAGATGACATTTCATAATTGCTACACAGTAGTTTTTAAATCAATCTATTCTTTAAAATCAGATTTCACATTCGATAAATGGTTTTGAGGCTTCCTTTGATCTATCATCCACATGGCCACTTCTGGAAGTAGCGGGCTTCCATCACTGTGGGACAACAGCCACCTAGAGGTGAGCAGTAGATGCTGCCTTGCACATCCAGTCTGCATGGCCTCCACACAGTCTCTTGTGACCAGCCTGGCCCTGTGGGCATTTGAAACCCTGCCAACGTCAGAGTATGGCAAGAATTAAGTGAGATAAGGAAGCCAGAGCACTTAAGCACTTGGCACCTTGTGAATGATGAAGATGCTCTCAGGGAAAGGAGATGCTTATTAGAGGACTATTCTCTTTCATTCTCTTTCCCTTTCCTTTGGTCTATGAATGTTTGTTTCTTTGATCTTATGAGAAAGTAAGTTCCATGAACACTCTGCCATAATCCCCAAACCTAGAAGCATACAGGATACATACAAACGTGTACTAATAAAAAATAAAATAAATAAAATAAAATGAGCCTGGCGGGGGCGGGGGGCGGCAAGCCATGGCTGTTGTACCTGCTGAGACCTGAACCAGGAGAAAAAAAGAATCAATGCGTGAGCAAAGAAATGAACAAAAGAAAAACTAGTAAAAAATAAAGAAAACATCAAAAAATAAACTACACTAGGATCAACATACCTGTCTCTCGATCTTTTCTTGATTTTATTCATTTCCCACAATTTTTCATTTGCTTGCCCAATTCAAGATTTTCTATTTCGTCAGTTACATATTTTTCCAAATTCCTTATATTTACTTTCTTTTTCTTATCTTTTGAATTGCCTTTTCCTGTCCACCAATTCTGTTGCTTTCAACTGTTTCAGTCTTAGGGTTTCAAACCAGAAGAAATCAGATTAGTTTTTAATGTGTTCTTCAAATCCATAAATCTAATTTTAAATTCCAAAACAGGCCTAACATCTTTGAAATGTTAATAACTCTATAAAAATATTCACATTAGTCCAAATTATATGATTAATGTGGCATCTTCCCCAGGAACATTTAAACGACTTTAAACACATGACTTCTGGCAGTTGCTGTGCGACCCAAGTTCCACTTTAGAAAATCAGAAGATGAACAATGTTACCTGATAAATGTAATTTTGAAATAAACACCGAAGACTTTACTGATCCACAGTTATTTTCCAGTGTGGTTTGTTACATAACCAGTGGGGTGCCATGTTTATAATAGAACTTTGAAGTTTACAAAGTGCACCCAGCCCATTTGCTCTCCACCTCAAACTGTGAGGGAATAGGCCACGAGGCTGGAGCTACAAGAGGGAACTGTGGGGCAACAGGGGTGTCTCACAACTCAAGGAAGAAGTGGGGCTCCACTCTATCAGGAACCAGCAGCGAGGCTGCAGAGTCATTGGGAACTGAGACATCTCTGCTGGCCCCTCATTGGGGCCATATTTTCTCCTCTCAGCTTCTCCACGCACGTGTTTTCCTCTTCTGGGCCTGCACTGTGGGTTTCACTGCTTCTCCCTACACACAATAAAAGATGGCTGGCCTATGGCTCCAGAGCTTCCTTATCCTCCTTCAGGGTCTTTCAAGGACCAGAGATTTTCAGCCCCAAATCAAAATAAATGCTTGTGAGAGACGCTCAGATTGATCCGTCTTAGCCTAAGAGTCCGTCTCAGCCCAACATACAAAATAGGAAAAGAATAATGCTACTAAACACATTTTATTCTTTGACTTTGCAATTGTATTAATCAAGTCCAGATTGCTGGAGGTGTGTGGTTGATTAAACTAATGGTCAACTTGGAATGCCCAGCTGAACTGAGTCAGTGCAGTTCTGGGAGAGGAAGACTCACCTGAGGATTATTGCCAACAGCATAAAATGAGAACTGGAGGGGAAGATTGTATGCTGTTGATTTTACAGGAGAAGCTTGCAATGGCTGGTTTTCCTGATATGAACTTGACTATTGTCATCAGAGGAGCTTGGGTCCTCCCTGGGAATGGCTGCTGTTCTCCTCAGGGGAGCTCTGATCTTCACCTTCAGCATAGCTTCCTGGCTCCAGTGCAGATCCCTCAGCCTGCTGGCACAGATCCTTCACCCTTTCCCTCAGGCTTTCTACCTCCCACCCCTGGCCTTTGGGCCTTCCCAGTACAGATCCTCGATACGGACTTGCATGAGACATTGTCGTGGGCTCTAGGCCTCTGGCTGGATTTGTGGGGGACATTTCCATGGGATCCAGGCCCTCGGCTGGATTCTTTGAGTCTTTAGCATGTGGATAGATCTCTTGCACTCCTCTGCATTTGACTTTTTGGGTGAATATTATTAAATAATCTTGTAAATTATGTGCCCTGTATTAAATCTATTCCCTTGCAAACCCTGACTACAACAGGGAGTTTTATTGTGTTATAGAAACCACTTGGACAACCTTGAACAAAAGGAAGAAATGCTGGGGGGAGGTGTGGACATCTTTGGGCTCAAGGACAACAAGTGTGGCTTCTCCCCAGATTGGTTCTGAGTGAGGAGCTCACAGGCTAGGGCAGCTCTGTGCATGCAGAAGGGCCAGGTACATAACATGTAGGGCCCAGAGCAAAATGAAAATGCAAGGCCCTTTGTTCAACATTTATTGAAAATTTCAAGACAATGACAGCAGTGCTGTCCAAGTTCAGGCCCCTGTGGGACTGCGAGGTGATATGTCCATGAGGCCCACCTCACATGGAAGGTGGATCTTTGCAAAATTTTGAAGATAAAACAAGCCAAGCACTCCCAGGGCTTCTGCTATATGCATATTATTTTACCCTTTTAATAAGTTCATTGTGGCTAAGTGACTTGCCCAGGATAAAACCAGTAGCAAATACACTCTGAAACTGAGCTCTTTACGTCCCAAACATACTATTCTACCACATTCCCTCTTCCACAGCTTAGCATGTGATAGGCACTCGAGACACAAATTTCCAGAGCAGATAAAATGTTGATGAATAGGCTGGTAAATTCTTCAGTCTTTAACCTGATGTTCACCCATTCAGAAAGCCCTAAATTTCTGTCACAACTGAAGGACAAGGCTCTCAGATCCTGTACAATAAAAGGCTATCCTCACCATCACTGTCCTTGTACCACTGTCCTATTGGAATTCCTGGAATTAATTCTTCCTAAACCCCACACAGAGGTACAAACTGACACTCACTGCCCAGGGATCCCCAGATTTTTACACATTGACTATTCCTGGAGAACAGTTCCTCTTCCATCAAGCCATGTGACAATTCTCCAAAAATGTGCTCTCCCTATTTTTTACTTTTAATAAGTATAATTGAATCAGTTTCAGGCCAAAACATCTGGCATTCGGTTATCTTGTGGAGGGTTTTATTTTATTTTATTTTTGGTCAGGGGGCACATCTTTTGTTCTAGGGTCAATGAAATAATCAAAACCTAGTCCCTGGGGAGGAAATTTTATGGTTCTCATTTATTTAATCAACAATCTACTGAACTCCATACCATAGTCAATCAGCTATAAAATAAAGAAGAGAAGCACAGCTAGTTTGCTCTAGAAAAGGCAAAATCCATTGGCTCCTGTGCTGGTTGAGTTGGAAATAGACTGATGAAACCTAAGTTGGGGGCCAATAGGGCTTTAGTAAAAATGTCCAGTAGTGGGAAACTCACTCATTTATTTTACTCACAAACAGAAATTGCCTTTTCAAATGATGAGACGAATCCTAGTTAACCGGGTTTCCAACCCGGCCAATGGTCTAGATTGACAGGCACAGACTGTCACAAAAGAGCAGCAGGGAGGTAACGAAGGGACAGCTCTTTAGAAGCCATGGGCCGAGGCTCACAGAGAGAGAGAGCATCTGTTCAGAGGTGCCGACCACTGCCCCGTGGACACCCCGGGCCAGCTCCTCAGTGACCTACCTCTCTCTGTCCTCACATCACTGGGCTGGGCCATCGATTGATCTCTAATGCCTGCCTTGCTTAATGTAATTGGAATGTCAAAGAATAAAATGTGGGTAGTTACGCATTATTCTCCCTCACAAAGTTCACCCTTGGACAGAGGGGATCGGTCTTTGATGAGGACTGTCGCAGGGCTTCCCAAGAGCACTCATTTCGGCATGTTCTCCAGGACTCATCTGAAGCTTTGGAGACTCCAAGTACAACATGGATTAAATGAGTGACACAAGGGCCACCAGGGTTTTGGACAACTGCATGACCAGGGACTTTTTTCCCCAGCCCACAGATAATTACCACCTAGAGAATCCTTAGCACTGTGTGGTGGGCAGGAGAAGCTTTCTGTCCAGGGTTTGGCTGGAGACACCACATTCTCCTGAACAGCCAGGGACTAGCTCAATGCCTGGCACACAGCAGGTGCTCATGTTTGTTGAGTTATTAAATGGATCCACTGGATTTCAAGGAGGAAACACCTGTGAAGAGAGAGCTAACAAAGACAGACAGGTGTGAAATGGGTGTTGTAGATACTAACCCTGAGGAGGGAAGGTAGGAAAAAAGCATCTTACCTTTCCTGGCTTTATTTTTGATTCAAGATCATCTAGTCACTTAATTGTTAGGCTGTCAGACTGAGCAGAATCCAAAGCCCAGGAAGCCTGGGGATGAGTAAAGGAATCAGAGGTAGAGTAGGAAAATGGAAAAAAAATGGCCAAACTATGACCCAGCAGCCTCTGATTCTCCCTCAACAATGTGACCTTCTGCTTTCAAGCAGGCAACACTGAAAACATCTTAGGGAGATGAGATCTATTGTTAGAAAGACAGCCAAAGAGGGGGCCCCTGAGTCACACCCGCTTCTGCTGAACCCTGGCCCATGGCACACCAGGAGGCCTGCGGGTGGGGGACCCTCAGGTTCAAGGGTGATTAGACCCATGCCTGTGGAACAGCAGCCCTTCCTTTGCCATTAAGAGGGGTGGAAGCCAAGTCCAAGAGGGTGGAGGATTCATTTTGTTGTGTGGGCAACCCACTTCCAGTTTGGAAATTCACAGAAGTATCTTCAACTAAACAGAAAAACCATTTCATCTTCATAAGAGATAAAGAAACATGAATTTTGAGCATTTTCATCAGTTTTCTACTAGCAAGGTGCTTTAAATATATACACCAAGTCTGGGGCAGAGTTGAAGTGGAGCAGGCCCATTAGGGCATTGCCCATGCCAAACAGGCCCAGAAAACTGCCCTGAGAGACAGCTGCTGTCTATTAAAACATGACAGATGCTTCATCCAGCAGAAAGTAGACAGAAATGAGGGGGATCAGAACTCCCATCAACAAACAGCAAGACAGAATGGAAGCAGCCTTCGCCATATATATAATGAAGCAGGCACACCCATGAGGGGAACACCTTCAAACTGGTGATAAACTGGGTGTCATGGCACCTGCTTGTGACCCCAGCACTCTGGGAGGCGGAGGAAGGAGGATTGCTAGTTCAAGCCCATGCTAAGCAACTTATCTAAACTAAAAAATAGCAGGGCTGGGGATATAGCTCAGTGCACAGGCCCTGGGTTTATTTCCCAGTACTACACAAAAAAAATTAAGTGATAAATAGCACAAACACATGCTTTCATGTATTTTAAAGATGAATATATAAATACTGTTGATGGATTTGAGATATGATTACTCTGACACTTTTTTAACCCCTTTAACACTTTTTTAACCCCTAAGCAATTCTACCCCTTCTAAGGCTTTTGATATAAAAAGTTAAGCATGTGGGAGATTTGAAGGCCAAGAGAAAGGGTTTCCTGTTGAGATTGTGGCCCCCAAATTTTAATTATCTTTGAATATAGTCACTTACCTGATCTTGGGAGGCTCAGACTCTTGCAGATGCAAAACAGATTTCTCAGAGTTCGGGAGGCAAGTCTGGGGGAGTATTCTGGGCTGTCAGGAGACAATCCAGTAATGAGCACAAAGTCTTCAATAAAGACAAACAGAATAAAAGGGCTGGGTGGAAATTGCTGCAGCCTTGCATAATAGCTAAGCGGCAAAGATACTACAGAAATGGTAATGAGTACAATAATGCTCTGAACTTGGAGTGTTTTTATTTAAAAGATTTTAATTAACCAGAAAATGAGCATTAATCCTGGCAACTTGGAAAATAACAACATGCCATCCTATTGCTACCAGCGAAAAGGTAAGAAAGAGAACACGAAACTGTTATCTGGGGGAAAGAAGCCCTTTGAAAAATTACCAATTCAGAGCATGGGGTCAACATGACTGAGTGGTTCGCTTCTAAGTGGTCAGCTTGCAGTGGCTTCTTACGTTCTGAAATCTCCACCTTTAAATTGCACAGGATATGGTTAGAGTAATGCTCTGGTTTGCAAGCTAAGTACTTTAGTGAAATTTTAGTTATCTAGAATTTACATTCTGAAAAAAATACTCTTTGTTTCAATTATCTTTGCTACTTGAAAAATCCAAGTAGCCAACAAACATCAGCTACCAGCTGCCTCTCCTACAGTATCAAAGAAGCAGGCAAGCAAGATGCCAGCAGTCACTTCTTCATTTCTAATGCTCTTGGCAAAGGATGTGCTGCCACACCAAGTTCTCTGATGCTGCTCTGAAAAAATACAGATGCTCCTGGATTTACGGTGGTGTGATGTAGCAACACATACATCATATGCTGAAAATACAGTAAGGTGGAAATGGCCATTCAACTGCCTAGCTTAACAACACAATGCACTGTAGCTTTGATTGTTTCTGTAATCACGGGGCTGCCCAGCATTGCCAGAATCATATAGGCTTGTCATTAGCCCAGGAAAAGATCAAACCCCAAATTCCAAGCATCATTGCTGCAGAATGCACATAACTTTTGCGCTACCATAAATTTGAGAAATCCTAAACCAAAGCATTGTAAGTTGGAGATTGTAGTAGTTAATTTTATTCACTACATGAGCTATTTATTTTCCAGTGGAAAGGACCTAGGTTTATTATATGAATGACAGAAGCAGACTTCCAAATATAAAATGATTGTTCTAATATTTTCTATTAGCGATCAAGAATTAAAAAGTCAAACTTCTTTTATAAGAAATTTTCCAACACACTCCCACACCATTTTCCCTGGATTTACACTTAGGATGCCTCCGATTGCAAAGTTCTATGGCCAACATGTCTCCTATCATTCACAATCACAAGATAACTAGACTTAGATTGATGGGGCTTGAACTTGAACTTGAACCAGCCCTGTACTTCACAATCCATACGTTTCCCTAAGCGTCTTCCCTTAGTCAGTGCCCTGTGATCCCCACAGCCTTCCAAGCTGGAAATCCCAAAGTCATCTCAGTCTCTCTCGCACAAAACCTCATCAAGTCCACCCCAAAAATGTCTCTTGAATCTGGTCTTTTCCCTCCATCTCTGTCTTCAGACACCTGCTCTTCCTGCAAAAACTCCAGTCATCTTAAAAGATCTCCCCACTGCTCTGATCCGATGTGTCTCCAGTTTTTTTCTTCCTAAATAACAATTATATCAGTCTCATACTTTAAATTTTCCACTGCTCTGAACACACGCCATACTACCTGCCATGTCCTTCACAGCTTTGCCCTATTCTCTCCTGTCCCTTACTACAAATAACTCAGGTTCCAGATGCATCCGATTTCTTAACATTCCTCATGCCCACCAGTTTCTTTCACAACTTCAGTTATCGAACATGGTTTTTGGCAAAATTGTTTTTCATCCTGGGCAAGAAGGAACCCTACTTGGGGTCCTATGCTGTAGGGGCCCTGCTGTGGTCCTCCCTCGGCCATGCCTCCTTCACCGGACGGGCAGGTCTGCAACCAAGGCCACCATCTGCCCAGAGCAGACCCACTTCAAGATCACACTCCTGGGACCCTGTTCATGCTGCTCAACCCTGCTGCTAGGCCTGCGCATGCCTCTTCTCAGGTCTAGCCTCCAGAGGGCGGGCCACACCACCAGCCTGACCACTCCTAAGCTGAGGGCAACCGCAAGGCCACTGCTCACAGCCTGGCTGGGTTAATGCCACATGTGGTATGTGAGACCCCTGTCACAGAGGGTAGAGCTGGGAGTGGGAAAGAAGTGAAGAGACCCCAAGGAGTGGTTCCAGAGTCTGGGAACCATCTCAGCCTATGTCACTGCCTTCCAAGTCTCCCAAGAGTGCCAGGGCTCAAAATCTGATTTTGACCTTCTGGGCCACTGTGGACATAAATTTGTCAGAGACATAGATTATATTTTAACAGTTTATTAGCCTGACTTACTATAACTTTTAAGTATTTAGATATATGGGCCTCTTTTAGTGCTCCTGCTTCGGTCCCATAGAAACCAGTAGGGACAAACTTGCTTTCCTGTCCTGGTATAATATCCTTCCTCCTTGTGTCTACCTGGCAAACTCCAGTTCAGGCCTCAAAACCCTCTACAAATATCACCTCTTCAAGAAAGTCTCTTTAGCTCTTCTAAGGCACTGTTGACCACTATAATTTAATTAGGACTTTTGGTTGAAATGGCAATGACATTATTTAATAGTTCCACATACAAAGAAATACCTTCCTCCTCCTTTTCCTCTTCAACGCTCTCTTCCTCCTCAATAAAGCTAAGGAATCAGGATGTGGCTGGCCTAGAGCTGTGTGTTGGGTCATCTGCATCTGTCTCACAACCCAGAGCAGCTCCCTCTACCACTCATCCACATGGTGGAATATGCCCTTGCCATACTTTAGAAAAGGACAGTTAGGTGGCCCAAATATCTACCTATGCCTTTAAAATTGCATATTTAAATATGTAATTTGAAATTTTTATTTCTGAGGTTTTTATACCTCTTCCACTTGAAAGGTCAGCCCTAGCAGAAGTTAATTTCTTAATGCCAATTCCAAATTCCCAGGGAAATCTTATGTACTAGTAAAAACAACAGATACCATACCATTAGGTACACAGTTTCCTAGGCTGAGCTCTCTTGACAGGGCAGGAACATAGAAATTATGACATGTTAGGGAGAGAGCTCAAGCAAGGCTTATCTGGGTTCCATTTCAATGGTGAAGCCGAGATGCACCCACCCCTAGGTGTCATGGCATGGGATAGGGAGAGCAGAAATGCTGGGCAGTACCCAGGCAATGGCCTTGGGTAGCCGTATGAGCAACTGTGGTGTGTGAGGGTCCCTGAAGAAGCCTGTATGCGCCATGGTGGGCACAAACAAGGGTGACCCAGGAACAACTTGCAAGAACCAACAGTTTCGAGTGATGACAGAGAAAGGAAGGAAACAGCCCGGGACCACCTGTGGTTGGAGGAACTTAGAACTTATCTTTGAGGGGAGGAGAGGCCCCTAACACCACTGCCACATGGTTGAATGGAGGTTTCAAAGAGAGACTTATGTTTTTGGATTAATATTCTTAAAAATAAAATATTGTTCTGTGATTACAGTATATTTGCCAGCCAAGAAGTCCTAGAAAATAAGCATGATGCTTGCATTCAGATTTACATTTTTCTATCAACTGGAACCCATGTCCTTTCCAGGTAGGATCTCAAATATGACAAAGAATAGCCTTTGCCCAAAGGGGTTGCTTTGTGCTCCATAAGCAGATGTATTAGTCAGCTCTCCTGTTGCTGGTACAAAATACCTGACACACAACATGAGGAGAGGTTTATTTGGCTCACAGTTTCTGGGGGTTCCATCCATAGTTGAACAATATTATGGAAAGATGTGGTGGAATAAAAGATGCTTAATTCATGGTGACTGGGAAGAAGAGCAGGGAAAGAGTGCCAGAGAGGATGGTGAAAGGGACCAGATATAGACCCAAGGTCTTGCCTCCATGATCAACCCAGACATACCCAGAAGTGTGCTTTACTACTCTGCTGGGGTTGCCAACCATCAGGTTGACAATCCAGCTTACCTGTCTATAGCAGGTAAGCAGCAGCCCTTGTGAGATGAGAGCTTAGCAAGCCCCTGGCAGGGAAGCCACCAGGCTCTGAACTCTGCCACTGAGTCAATATGGCAGAGGGAAGAGGGACTGTGCCCAGGGCTGGACAGCTGGGTTGTCAGCTGCTCCCCAGCATCCAGTTTTGATGAGAGTGGGCTCAGCATGTCTCAGGGGCACTGGACAGCTCACAAAACACCCCGAAACATGAAAACCAGTGGTATAGAGCACCTGTTTCTCTTTTTGTTTTTAATTTTATTAAATGAAATTGAGAATTTCCCCTTTCTGGTTCTTTTTCATTTGTAGCAGCTACTGTATTTTTTATTAGGCAAATTACTGACTGTGAAAGTCTCTCTACTCATAAATGTTGTCAGCTATACTTTCTTTCACCAAAGAACACCTGAAGTCTTTAATTCGTTAAATACAATATCACCTGGTTCATTATCAAAGTCCCTGAAGACTTCCACAGTGACCCCTTGTGTTTGCCATGATTTCTGTGGATTGGGCTAGAAGTAGCAAACTGCCATCTTTCGTCTAGTGACACCAGCAAGATGCTTCCAGATCCAACAGACCAGAGGCGTTTTTATGTTTTGTTTTGTTTTGTTTTGTTTAATAGGAACTTAGCAATTTATCTTTTTTCTTTCCTTCAAGGATATTCAGGAAAGCAGGGGTCATTGCCCAACATGAGGGACCAATTGGTGCCACAGAAAGAAAGGGAAGGGTATGAACTGTGCTGCTCGGATGGGAACCGACAGACTAGGACATGGGCATGCACACACTCACCTCGAGTGTGCACCATTCTCTCCCCCGGCTTCCCGGAAGGGCAACTCGCTGTCAGTTACAACCACAGCACTGAGCCTCTGCAGAACAATAGATTTTGATTAGAAAAACACTGATGCCATATCTATTTGTTAATTGTAGACTCTTAACAATTTCTGTCAAATGTAGGATTCTGTTTTCAATTTCAGAAGAGTAATCACAGGCTTGTGAAATTCTGTGCGAGCCCCATCCATTCAGGCTTTTGTTTGCCAAATGTGAGCAGGTTGGGGCGAGGTGGTGAGAGGGACATAATAGAGTAGTTCTCTTTCCAAGGGCACTTGAAAGAGCAAGTGTTGGGCTTACAGTTTTCATCATGAAGGACCGAAGATAACCAGTTGAAAAGTTTTTGATCAAGATGTTTACATTTTCAATTTAAGCACTGGGATTGAGAGGGGGAAATCACAAAACACATGCAGAAGCCATGATTTTTATTTCTTCCCAGGGAGTCTGAATTAGCAACTCAGAATTTTCACATATTTACTGCCTACTCTGCTAAAACAATAGCAGTGATAGGAAGACCACCTACATGAAGAGAAATAAGAAAAATTAAAAGCATGAGAGAAAATAATTCTTTGCGGTAAGGGAGGATGTTGGGGACATCTGCCCTCAGAAAACAAGAAAATGAAACAAAATATCGATTCAAAAGCTATCATAGAACAAGAGCATTTAGCTGCCACTGAACAGAGCTCAAGAGAGCACAGAAGGGTGATTCTGATTTATCCGTGTTTGGAAGAGGGCCATTACCTCAGCTTCAGTCTCTGAGAAGTGGAGAGTAAAGCATGCCTGAGCACATTTGACAAATACCTGGAACAGTTCCACCTGGCATTTCTTCACAGAAGGTACGGAGGAGCCTGTGGGGTAACCATTCCTCCTTAGGAAAGAAGGATCCTGGCACTCTGAGTGTGACCCAGTGACCAAAAGAAAGGGCATGTGAAAATAAACACAGTTGTGCTTGGCTTTGTCTCCTACTTTAGCCCCAAATTTGATTTGCAGCTAGTCCTATTGAGGCATGGGTCAGAAGGGAAGATGAGTCTTTAGTAAAGAACTTTGAGTACAATTTATGTAAGCAGGTTCACAGGCGCCTCTGCTTGGCAATTCCTCCCACCAGCAGCACAGGAAGCGAGAGGCGTCCTCCCTCTCCCCACCCGAGCCTCTTAACACTTACACTCTACGGGCCCTTGGTGTTCCCATCAGGTGGAGACTCGCTGCCTGGAGGCGCTTGTAAGAAAGACCCCACTGCTCATCCAGACTTGCAGACATCCCCAAAACACATGGTGGGTAATGCCCGTGGGAAGAGATTGAAGATCAGTCTGAGCAAGGGGAACTGGAAGCCAGTGAGATATTCATATTCATCACCTGTCCCCACCTTCCTTTTCAGTGACTATGCAACTTATGTAGGTTTCCCTCTTCTTCAAGTGGTTATACTCTACAAATTGGTACAATCATTTTAACACCTTGTTAAATCTCAACACTCTCAATGACCTGATGCTAGTTAAGTTCTTTTTAATTTCTTTTTAAATGAATTTTATTGGTACATTTTAGGTATACAATACAATGACATTCATCATTGGAAATTTGCACCTTTATATAGTCTCTCTTGGTTCTTATTTTTCCCCATTCCCCTGCCCTCCCTTCAACCCCTCCATCCCTCCCTATTTACAAAGACTTTGTTTCCAGTTTTTCCTTTTCTCGTATTAATCCCATTCCCTTCTTTCCTTTCCCCTACCCCTCCCACTTCCCCTACCCTTTGCCCCTTTTCTTCCTATTTCACATTATCTATTTTGCTTTTAGTCCTTATTTACATTTTCAGTTCCTCACACTAGAGAAACTATTCAGTATTCACACATGTGTGTCCTATTTATTTTACTTGAGTATGGCCTCAATGTGCATCCATTTAGCTACAAATGTCTCTAATTTCTCATTTTTTATGGCTGAACAGGACTCCATTTTATTTTTTAAAAACCACATTTTCTTTGACCAGTCTCCAGTTGGTGGGCAATCAGGCTGCTTGCAAGTTTTACTAATAAAAATTGTGCTGCTATGAACATGGGTGCACATATATCACTGTGGTATGATCCTTTTAATTCTTTGGGGAAGATCACCAGCAGGGGAATAGCTGGGTCAAATGGGATTTCCAGTCCTAGTTCTTTGACGTATCTCCATACTGATTTCCACAGTGGTTGCACCAGTTTACACTCCCACCAGCAGTGGAGCAGGGTTCCTCTTTCCCCACAGCTCTGCCAGCATTTGTTATTGGTTGATTTCATGATAGTAGCCATTCTTTGTGGGGTGAGGTGCAATCTCAGCCTTGTTCTCATCTGCATCTCTCAAATGACCAGTGATGTTGAACATAAATTCATATGTTTATGTGCTATTTCTACTTCTTTGTCTGAGAAATGTCTGTTCATTTCAGATGCCCATTTTTGGATTGGGTCTTTAAATTTGGGAGG
>NW_004624787.1:10957552-10976772 GCF_000247695.1 Heterocephalus glaber
TCCAAAACATTTTAGACAATATCCTAGGAAAAGACAATGAGGATCACAACCCCAGGAAGCCCAGCAGAATGAATCTGTCAGGTGTGACAAGAAATTAAACGCAAAGGGGGAGAATCCAACAAACAGAAAAAGTCATGACAATGGTAAGTCAATATGTATGAGTTATACCCATCACTGTTGTTGGTCTCAATTCAGCAATCAAAAGAAATAGACTGGCAGAATGGGTCAAGGAGCAAGATCCAACAATATGCATAAAAGAAACACATTTAACTCAAAAAGAAACTCATAGGCTGAAAGTTAAAGGGTGGAAAACAATGCTCCGTGCGACAGAAACTCGAAAAAAAGCAGGAGTAACTATCCTCTTTGCAGATCCGGTGGATTTCAAACCAACACTGATTAACAGAGACAAACAAGGACACTACATCCTTGTAAAGGGAACAATCCAAGAGGAGAGAGGACTGGAGTAAAATAAGCACCCTCATCCTGACCCGCATGCACAGACAAGTGTGATGGAGGCCCAGACAGAGCTCCGGGCGTGTGGAGAGGGGGAGGGGAGAGCAGCAGTCTGCTGAGCTTGGGAAAGGAAGCCTGCAAGGAAAGGCAGGACCAGGAAGCACCCTCCAGCAGCTTCCAGTGGGCCCGGTGGGATTGCTGGAGCCAGCCCAAGGAAGCAAGGGCGCTGTGGCTCTCATGCTGGCCCCTGCTGCTATGTGGGAAGGTGTAGCAGCGTTTAAGAACCTTGGCACTGTCCGGCTCCACAGGGAGGGGATAAAAAGACTTAACTCTCCTAGTTCTCCTTGAGACACAGACGTGGTTTTCAAAGTCAAATGTCACAACCAAGTAAAAGCAATGTGGAGAAACCTGGCTGGTTAATGTTTGTCAAGCACTAACTTTGCTTCAGTCTTTTGCACATGTTTTCTCAGTTACTCCTCCCAGTAACCCATAGGGTCACATTACTGCCAGCCCCTTATGTTATTTGCAGAAGGGACTGAACCTAGAATGATGAAGTGACTAGCTAAGATCCCACAGTCAGTGCAGGCTGTCTGAGCCAGAGTTCAAACTTAACTACTAAGCCATACTGTCTCTGAGTTACCTCAGTTGACCCCTGATTTCACATGTAATAATACTGTGTTCTAGCTTTGGGGTCTTTTTCTGCAGTCCTTAAAACATCTCACCAATAAATTCCCAGTTAATTAAAGGAGTCAAATTTTTTATTTCTGGTCAAAGATTGGGAAAATCCACAAAATCTTTAGTGTTTCCTCTAATCTCAGTATCTCTCTTCTTCACCAGGACAGCTAGAGACCCCTGGCCCGGGTCAGCACTGTCCATCCCCCTGGGAGACTTTTCTTAGGAAACAGCTACAGCAGCTTGCCAAACACAGCTAAAATGGTCATCTGTTACACTTTCCAGGAAAGAAGATTAAAAGCAAGAGAATCCTTAACCAAGCTTATACACTGTTCTGGATGGGGCACAGCCCTGCCATCTAAATGCACTCCCTGAACACATGCCAGTCACCATAATTCTGGTTTTTATCATACTCACGTTAGGCCCATTATTCACGTAGATATGATCTCTGGATATGACCAAAGTTGCTTTTTGGAATGGCTGATTTGAAATATTATTAAATATTAATTGCAGTGATGGTGTCTCTAAAACATACACCAGTACTTACTTAACAAAGCATAGCAAAGCAACACTAGGCTACTTAAAAACAATTCTCTGACCAGTTCCATATTTTCAGTGGCATGATAAAATCCCTCTGTGATTGTTTAGTACAGCATTTACAAAAATATGATTCTATTTGCAAATGTAATATATATTATACAATACTGCAAGTATATACAATTATGTAATATTATAACTACAATACATAACAATATTATGTATAATAGTATGCATTGTATGTAGTTTTATATACATATATGTATATATCTAAGTTATCTTATTATTCAATTACATCCTCATACAAAGGGACACCAGGATTCCTGCATCCTCATTTCTCCAGTACAAGGTTCACATAGACTTCCCTTCTTTCTCTAAGAAAGGTAGCTTGCCAAAGCCAGCAGGCCCTACCTGTACTTCCCAAGTGCTGAGAAAAAGTTATCAGGTCCTAAAGGATTTTCTTCTGGATGATAGAAGGGATTTATTGTCATAGAGTTAAGTAATAATAATAGCAGGAATTGTAACAGTAATGTTTTAAATTGAGGCATCTGCTTCAAATTATTATAAATTCTTTGGTTTATTTCCTTTCAAAAATCAGGTATAAGATTGCAAAGTCTAAAGTAAGTGATGTTATTACCAATGTATTATCATTAATTTCAAGGTAAATCCTGAAAGCCATTTTCATCAAGCTGCCCAGGGAAAGCAAAATGAACCAGCATGTTGAAACCCATTTAGCCAGTCAGGAATGTAAGACTATGCCAGGAAATAAACTTTAACTCTCTCAGTGGATAAAAATTAAGCTTGCACTGACTCATGCAATTTACGACGAGGACACAATTATCAATGTGGCTTGAATATTTACAGGCAGCAGCACGCTTTAGGGGCTAGTTGAGGTAATAGCAGAAGTGTCCTGGCGGGGAGGGCATAAGATATTTCAGGTCCTAGCAGTGAGGGTGAGATGGTGCTCAGCACTATGGACAATGGGGACCGCGGGCATCCCGTTGCATTCTACTGCAAAATAACCACCAAACAAACACTGTGAGCACAGAAATGTTGCAGATGGAATGATACCTCTGGGATTTGCTCAGAGCAGCTCAGGGCTGGGTGGAAAAGGGTAACAGGAAGGAGGCAATAGCTCTTGAGGCTGATGATGGATATGTAGAGTTCATTTCACTATTCCCTTATCCTTTATCCTGTGTAGATTTTAATTTTTACATAAATAAAAGCTAAAACTCATTTTTAAAAATACATAGAAAGGTAAATCCATAGGATTGCCAATTTTTAGCCTCTGTGGTCAATGAAAATACACACGCACATTAAAAATGTTGCCAGACTTTGCACTGGACCACAAGAATATAGACAAACAGAAAGTTTACTTCTGTCATTAATAAGAAAGTCCCAAAGTCAGTAAGATTGTCAGGTATGATGGCTTGTTTTATATCTCAAGAATTTATTCATGATTGCATGTCATTGGAAATACAGAAGACCAGGGCCCTGTTTGTGACATTTAGATACCCCCCAGTATACACAGATACATGCACCCATGTATGCATAGCTTGTTTATTATGCAGCATCAGCCAGATGCTGAGATGCTCTGGACAATAAATTCCTCCTTAACAGCTGAGCATCTTTTCATTGTCCTCTTAGCTAAACTGTTGAATTCCCAGATGTGAAGATCAGGCTTTAGTCACCTCCGTACTCCTGGAACATGATAAGAACTAGTAAATATTTGTTAAATTCATTAACCTAATAACTTCATGCACTGGAAACTTCACCTTGACAAATTATAGTAAGTCTGTGTAGAAAATGAGGGAAGGGGAACTACTGGGATCATTGAGAAAAACTTGAGCAAAATGTGAAATGTGATGAGCAATGGAAAAATAACAATGCTTCTCTAGTTAAATAAGCAAGTAAGATGTGATTCTAAATGTATTTAATAAATAACTTTTCTGGGATTGACTTTGAAGCAACCCTAATGCATCCCAGTCCCCCATTTCCCAGGGCTGCCACACTCTGGGATTGCAATCGAGATCAAGGCCCAGAGACTGACATGGCAGGGATGTCTGATGCTGGCCATCACGATAGCAGCTCTTCCTTTCCTCCAAGCACTCCTCAAGCTCAAAAGTGTCCTAGAGCCCCGGGGAACTGATGTCACAGAATGATGCGATTGTAGGGTAGACCCCGCTGGGCATGGGCAGGGAGCTGTCCCACTAGTGAGGTCATTTGAGGCGGGCAGGAGAGAGCCCAGCTCCCAAGTACAAGAGGAGTAGGGGCCGGGGAGTTAGCTCAGTGGTTCCGCCACCTGCCTTGAAAGTGCAAGGTCCCGACTTCAATCCCCAGTACCAAAAAACAAAACAAAACCAAAAAACAACCAAGTACAGGAGGAGTACAGGAGGAGTGCAGGAGTAGTGCAGGAGAAGTGCCCTTTATCTGAAGGCACCACGGCTGGCAGGCGATGATCATGGTCCAGCACCACTCTTGAGCTCCCAAACCAGCTCCTTAAATTTAGGTGAGCAGGATGCAGGAGAGAGTGATTGGTTAAACAAAATGAGGACACAGGCCAGATACCATGCAGAATATTAGCATTACAATCAGGTAACTTCCTTATATCCTGCTTCCCTCTGCCCTTCTCTTTACTGCTGCAAAGTAATAATGCCGGTCCAATGCCAGAAAGCACACACATCACAGGGCCATTTCCCTGTGACTAAGAGTCACTACATTCTTCTTTCTACTTCTTGGATAAGAATGATTTGGTGACAGCCCAAATGACTGAATAATTCAGTTGTGACAGGAGCACCACAAGAGGACACACTTGTCAATGGGCCCATCTGTCTACTGTCACTCTCCATCCCCTCAAATGTCCATGAGAGGGCCAGGGATTTAGCTCAATGGTTTTGCCGCCTGCTGCCCAAGCACAAGGACTTGAGTTCGATCCCAGGTACCAAAAAAAAAAAAATTTTTGTGAGATGCTCTGCTACTGAGAGCCTTACAAGCAGAGGAAATTGGACTCCTTCACTCTGCTCCAAACAGGGTAAAGGGCCAGGCCAAGGATGCATTGGTACATTAGCAACAGAAATAGTCACCAGGAGAGCAAGGGGCAAATCTAGACCTTCCAACTCCCGGGGTAATTGTAGCCCTTCATATTCCTGTGTTCTAGAATTACACAATAACAATAAGAAACATTCAGGGGCCTGGGGATTTAGCTCAGTGGTTCCGCTGCCTGCCTTGCAAGCGCAAGGTCCCAAGTTCAATCCCTGGTACCAAAAAAAAAAAAAAAAATACTAGATGTTCCAAAAAAAAAAAAAAAGAAACATTCATGTCCTGCAGTTTTTTCACAAGTGTTTGTTGAGTAGCTACTATAGAGATAGCTATGGGCTGGGAATCATAAGGAATGATGAGCAGTAACATTCATAAATGTAAGAGCTAGTTAAGAAAAGCTACATGCCCATAAAATTTTGTTACATACTGGGACGAGCCCAAAAAAATCCATGTAGCCCCACAAGTTCCATTTTATAATTTGGAACCAAATGAATAGACCAAATCCTAGATATTGTGAACCGACTACTATTGCCAGCTTGGGTACTCTGTTGAAAGCCAACTGTGTCTTGGGGCCCCCCTTTCTGGTCTGTCCCCCATGATTCTTTCCCCTGTGCATTCATCCAGGCCACTCAGCCAGACGGTCAGTCTCTGTGCCTGTCTGCCTGTCTGTCTGTCTGTCTCTCTCTCTTGCTTTTGGTTTGTTTGTTTGGTACTGGGGATAAAACCCTGGGCCTTCACACTGAACTGTATCCCCAATCTTCATTCATTAATTCATCCATTTATTTATTTATTTATTTATTTACCTATTTATTTTGAGACAAAGCCTTGTTAAGTTGATAAATTGCCCAGGCTGGACTTCAACTTGTGATCTTCCTGCCTCAGCCTGCCAGAGTGCTGGGATGACAGGTGTGCACCCCAACACCCAACCAACCATGGGGTCTCTGAAGCCAGGACCTTATTGCCTGTATGTTCTGCAGACTTAGCGCCTGGTGCCTTGGGGAGTGAACAGCAGCACTCGCGAAAGACTGCTCTGTGTTCTCTTGTGTACTCCCTGGTGTTCCCTCCCAAGGAGTTTAACACATGTCACCGCAGTCACTTGGCTTCTTCGCTGTGGTGAAACTATAAGTTCCACGAGGGCAGGTGTCTTCTTGCTAATCTCTGTGTTTCCCACAACCAGTGAGGAACTGGCTGAAAGGATGAATAACTGTCACCCAAACAACCTCCAATTAACTGGAGAACGAGGGTGTGTAAAATAGTACCCAGGTACAAAGCTGCTTTTAAAAACATGTAAAGGGAACAAACAATGACGAGAAGATAGAAAAAAGTCATCTCCAATTTCACGGGTTACATTGGCCCCATGCTATTCACCTCCTTACCACCGAGGCTGACTTGCAAGTTGTGGAGGACATCCGTTTTCAGCAACATCTGAAAACCAGAGGCCCAGAGGGATCATCTGCAAGGCTGCCTGTCAGCCTGCAGCAGCAACAGCTGCACAGCCTGGACTGACCTCTGAGTGGGCAGTGTGTCCCCGTAGTACCTGTGAGCCAGCCCCGTCTCTGTGGTTCCCCCAGAAACAGAGATGTGTCCTCCAGAACCACTCAGATGCCTCCCAACCCACGGTGGAGCCACTGGCACGGCTGGTAAAACCATGAATGTCTTAATCTCTGTGGTTCACCCAGGAGACAAAAATGCCAATGAGCAGACAGCCAGATGTCCATGTAGTCCTTCAGATGTGCTGAGGTGCATCCTCTTACATGTGTGGGGCCACCAGCTCGACCAGCCCCTAACAGCCTACCTTCTCTTTGCTTTGTTACCGCGGGTCCTTTTGCTGGCTCAGTACACCAAAAACTGTTGAGAAGGGAGAGCCAAATTTGAAATTTGGCTTGGCAGCATGCAGGTAGAGACGATCAATCCCACATATAGCTGCTGTTTTTGCTCCTTTCCACTGTGACGACTGAGTCTAGAGACACATGGGCACGTGCGAGCACACCCACACATAGACACACGCAGCATGCCAAGGCAGACCTCACGGTGCCAGGCCCAGACTCCAAGCAGCTGGAGCAGAAAGCAGCAGTCGGCAGGCGCACACAATAACAAGAGGCACAGTTCTGGGTCCAGATTGACACTTGGAGTTCTTGGCATAACCACATTGCAACCCTTTTTCAGAAGAACTGGCAGACCGCCCTAGCCCTTCCTAAAGCAGCCAATCCAAGACCTTCTATAGAAGAGAAAAACTTCCAAACGGCCATTTGCCTCTGTTTTTGAGCTCTGTCAAAATACCATATACTTATCTCAAAATGAAGTGTGCTTCCACATTAATATGAACAGTGGTATGAACATAATAAGAACTATTTCCTCATATGACCTGTGACTTCAGCCTCCTTAAAATCATAGGTTGTTATAACTCGAAGAGACCTTGAACATAATTTACTCTGATGCTTTTATAGCAAAGGAAAATGAGTCTCAGAGCAGTTACATGACTTGCAGCTTCACGCCTCTTGTTAGCAACTGAGCTCTTCTTGCCTTGATTTCCAGGTAGCTTTCCTTATTCTCCTCCATTCTGCCCTAGTGATTCATTTCACATCCATCATTAGCTCCTGGAAAGAAAGTAGTGATATCCAAATTTCGATGTTATAATACATTATTCATAGGTAAAGCAACAGGCTGTGATCTCACAAACACAGTTGTGTGCTCTGCCTCAGCACAGGACAGGGAAGATGGCCTGGGTCAGGAGTCCTATTGATGGCTTCAGAAATGGAGACAAGAAACATAGTAACTTCCTATTGCTGACATGATTAAAGACTGTGACTCTACAGTTAGAAAGAGTGACTGGGTTGAGGTCCTGGGTCTACCACTTAATAGCTGGGTGACCTTGGGCAGGTTCCTTAACCTTTGTCAACCTCAGTTTCCATATCTGGCTAACAAAGATAAAAGTAGCACTTACCTCCCTGATTTGTGCAAAGACTCTGTGAGATGAGACATAACGCTGCTTGTCACATGGCAATTGCTTACCTAGTGAAACTCATTTTTCTTTAGTTCTGGTTTTTAACATACTCATAGATAACAAGACCCATTATTCACCTAGATAGCAATTCTAGACACTACCAAAATTGATTTCTGAAGGTGCCTGGTTTGAAATATCAGTCTTACTTGCAGAGTTCCTAAAATGTGTATCAACATACATAGGAGCATCTAAGACATTGGGCTCTTTACAAATAATCATCTTGCTATTTGTTGTGGCTTAGACCTAGAATGTGCCCCCAAATTCTCATGCATCTAGAGGTGGGGCTTCCGCAGGGTGGTTGAATCATGGGAGCACTGTCTCAGTGGTGGATTCATCCTCTGGTGGGCTCAGCCACTGAGTGTGCTGTTGGCAGGTGGATCTGGTTGGAAGAAGCACCACTAGGGAGTGACCTGGAAGGGTGCATCCCCCTCCCTGGCTCCTCCCTTCCCTCCCTGCTTCCCGGCCACCATGACATAAGCAGTTTTTCTGCATTTGAGCCTGCCAACCAAGGACTGAAACTTCTGAAACTGTGAGCCAAAATAAACCTCTCTTCCTTTAAATTATGGAAGTAGGGTACTGTCTCAGCAATGGAAAATGACTAAGACCCTATATCAATTAAGATTATCTACCGTCTTCAACGTCATTACCAGCGTTCTTCTCACCATCGTTCTCAACATCCTCATCTTCCTCCTTACCACCAACATTCTCAGCCTCTTCCACTTCCTCTTCAACCTCCTCCTCCTCGTCCTCCTCTTCAGCAGCAGGAGCATCCACTGGGTTCCCAGCACTGCCTCAGTAACCAGCTAGGATCCATCTTGATGAACAGGCTTGGCATTTTTGCAGCGCATGAGAACACAAAGCTACATAATTTCTGGAATTAGACACGGTAAGAACTCTAAAGACCACAGGATTATTTTGGTTTCCCTGTTAGCACAGGGGAAGCTTTCCAGATATTAGAAAAGGCTCCAATAGAGCCAGGGATGTAGCTCAGTGGCGCCGCACCTGCCTGGCAAGGGCAAGGTCCTGAGTTTGATCCTGGGTACTGGAGAAAAAAAAGAAAAGGCTCCACTTCTACTCTCCAAAGAGACTCTACTTGTTGCTTCAACAAAGTAGGCCTTTTCTCCCTGAAGAGTTCCCTGATGATACATTATCTCCTCCACCTTAAGCCCTCTCACTGTTTTTACTTGGAACGGACTCAGTTATGCTGGGCCATCACGGACTGTAACTCTGTCAACAGCCTTAGCTTTGGAAACAACAGATTCACATCAGACAGATCCAAGCCTACCCACCAACCTTCTCTCTGATTCTTAATTGAAACAGCTTTTGCATCAAAGAAAAAGATCCGAAATTTATGGTCCCTAAATCCAGTAACAAAGTTTTTAAAATGTGAACACAAATAATTATGGGTAAGCAACTAAAAGTGACTTTTTAACTATTGAAAAAATAAGACAAAGAATTCTGTTTTAAGATTTTAACAAACCCCAAGTGATCATTTTCTTTTCAAAATGTTACTTTTACTCTTATTTGAAAGGTGTCAATCACCCAAAGCCCATATGAAAAGTATTTTAGCATAATCTTAGTGATGAAAATATTTACTCCAAACATCTTGCCTCGATTATTATTACTTCTTAAATTCCAACCCTTTTTAAATCATAGACAAACTTTGTATGTCAGTGTAAGGCATTGTTCCGCCTTTAATCCATTAGCTCCAGAATATAAATTGTTGCCTTTTTCATTGTATCAGTTTCACTAATCTCACTTGAACCTGATATCAGTATGCAAGCCAACTTTCCTGAAGTGGTCTTGTGCTTGTTAGCAATTTGGATTTGTCTCTGACAGAGGCTACACAGGACTTAAAATATCTGTTTAAATTCTTGAGAGAAAAATGCAATAAAAATCTTGGATTTTGAACAGCAGAGACTGCAGCATTTCCGTAGCAATATGTAAAAGGCTCTGTGTTTACTAAATGGACCATGGTGAACTTAATTCTGAAAATAAAGTTGTTGTTTTTTTTCTTTGTCTTGGTACAGAACTAGTGATACTTGCTTCTAGCATAATCCCCAGCCTACTTAGGATGAAGTCTGGGCAGCACACTCACAATGCCAAGGCTGAGGTTGTCAGCTGGTACAGGCATTCGCCAGATGTTGAAGCCAGAGGCATCCAACAACACTGATCATTACAGCCTTCAATCACCTCATTTAGAATTTACAACAAACCAAGCAGAAAGCCATTATTCCACCTTCAGTACAAAGTTTTCCTCGGGCTACAGCCAGAGTTCAGCAGTGGACGAATGCACCATCTGCTCCAAGTTCACATAACTCTTTCATGGACCTTCCACCAACAGAAGCAAGCTCCACATAAAGTCCAGGAATATGGGGTGTCATTTGTTACCACTTGGGGAATATTAAAATCCCTAAGGGTTTCCGATATCACCTAGAAAAGTGACTTAGACTATAATTAAATGAAATAATAACAAATCATAATATAAAGCATAAAATGAACAAACCTTATGAATTAATCATACTTAGACAATTACAACCCATATGGCTTGTTAAACTCAATCTGCTACCTGTAGTGACATCGATTGCATACCATATAGCCAATGCTGCAGCTTTTTCCCCCCAGGATGTAATTACTTAATTTTGTGAATGAGAAAATGAGATATAAAAGGCAATGTGTTCACGATTTGGTGTCTGCTTACATCTCCGCTACTGGATCAAAGGCACACCTGCCATTCACAGCTCGAAAGACTGCTGCATTTCCTTCTTGCAGACAGCAGTGCCTTCAGAAACAAATATTCTTGTTCTCCTTCCACCTCCAACCTGTCCTTTCCACCCTCTCCACTTCAAGGTATATACAGCAAGAAGTTGGGGGAATGGACATTCTGTGGACTTTAACGGTGAGGGAAGTATAATTCTCTTGTCTAACTTGATACTACTGTCAAGTGATACCAATTCACTGGAGAAAGATAGCTTTGCTGTTTGTCTCATAAAATCAGTGATGTGGCTTAGAAGACCCAATGACTTTCCTATTTACCAAGGCCACTGTTGATCTTCACCAAATTCTATACTTTACCTGAATGTGAATTTCATTATCCATAAAATGGCTACAATGATATTACCTACCTGTGCAGGACTTGAAAGAATCAAATAAAATAAAGTACACTATGATGAGCCTAACACAAAGCTAGTTGGTGTCCATGAAACAGGAACATCCTTTCTGAAAATCCCACTGGGAGTTTAACTGTTCAAGAAAAATATTTAAGAATAAAAACAATTAAGGGGTTGCTAGGGATGTTCTTAACTCCGGAAGGATGTGGGTTACCCACCCACCTGCAAGGAAAGTGACACTAGAGAAGTTAGGGGATGAATCTGGCTCAGGCCCAGCCTAGCCAATGTTGTCACCTTGACAACCACCACTAGGAAAAGCCTAGAGAATCCCACACCAGGCTTTGTGCACAGAGGCTGGAGACAAAGGGCCACGGAGCTGGACTTCTCCCCACAACTCTAACAAACTGGCCGTTGGAGGAACTCCCCATGACTAGTAGCAGCAAGAGTCAGTGCTTTCTCTCTGCCTTCAAGGTCAGACTTGTCCACCCACAGCTGTTACACCCCAGCCCAGCCCAACAGCCAGTTTTTAGCATCTGTGCACAACTGTGGGTGCCAGATCTGCTGTCAGATCAAAAGAGATGGGATGAACCACGAACCTCTGACTCCAGAGGGGCCTGCGGAATTAGTCGCTATGAATAAGCCTTAATTAAGCAATTTTCTCAATTCCCCAGAAAAAGAATCATGTGAAGCCTGTTTTACCATTTATACTTCTATAATCAGGTACTTTGATAGAAAAAAAAAACAAAACCCTGGGCTAGCTCTTTGGGCCGACTTCGATTACAGCAACTACCTTGTTGAGTTCTAATTAGCTGTTTACACCTGTCAGGGAACCCAGAGGTTTCCTTAGAGAAATCAAGCCCAAACTCCCGTGCAGGTTAGGATGGAGGGAGATTCCCTCTGGGAGGGGGGCAGCACCTGCACTTCCTGTGTCCTGACACTCACTGTCCTGAGAGGTAATTCCTTTACCCTTCCAGAACTCTCTGAGGTGCAGCTAAGACCGCTTAAATAACATTTGAACATAATTTTGTTAAGAACCTGAGGAGGGAAAAAAACAGGAAATGAGAGATCTGACTTCCTGGAACCTGGGTTTGAATTTTGGCTACCCTTTCCCATACCTTGAGTGGGTGCCTTAATTTGCTCATTCTCATTGGGTGAGGATTAAATGCAAAACAGACGTAAAATGCTTAGCCTACAGTCCGGTACATGCTAGGAACTAAAAACTGTTAGATTTAACCTCATGCTTTTGTTTGTTTTCTGTATAGCTCATTCCTTTTATTCACCTGATCAAAACTGCTATCATCTCTCATCTGGATTATGGAAGTGGCTCTGAACTGTGCTCCTTTTGTTTTTCTTTGCACATCACCTGGAGTCTATGCACAACAGAGCAGCCACAATGATTGTATATATTTCATTTTGCTGCTGTAATAAATTACCAAATATTAGTAGTTTGAAACAACGCAAACTTTTATCCTGTAGTTTTGGAGGTTATGTATCCCAAATGATCAGCTTGGTCTAAAATTGAGGTGTCAGCAGGGCTGTGTTCCTTCAGGAGGCTCTGAGGAAGAGCCTATTTTATTGCTTTTTCCACTCTTTGATGCGTGGTTCCCTTCCTCCATCATCAAAGCCAGAGACATGAACTGAGCCTTCCCCATTTCTCCCTCACCTGCCTGTCTCTTCCACTTATAAGGATCCTTATGATTCCACTAGGGTCATCCGGATAATCCAAGGAAGTCTCCCCATCCCAGTCAGCTGTTTAGGAGTCTTAATTCTATTTGCAACCTTAATTCCCCTCTACAAGGTAATATAACATATTAACAGGATCCAGGGACTAAGGCATGCACACCTCCAGGAACAGTGATTCTGCTGAGCAAAGTAGTCCTATTACAACATAAGGCAGATCCACTCCCTCTGCCCAGAGCTCTCCACTCAGAGTGCCTCCACTTCCTCACCATGGCCTATCAGGACCATATGCTGCTTGCTCCCCACTGCTGTCCCCCTCAATCACTCTGCTCCAGCTACAATGGCTTCTTGCTCTTCCTTGTTGAATACTCCAGGCAAGCAACCACTTCAAAATTTTTGCACTGGAAAAAGCACATCACACACACACACACACAAAGAACAAAAAAGCATATAAAAATGTGCTCAACTTCATGAAATTAGTAGACAAATAATTTCATTAAAACTGTGACATAATACAAAGTGGCTAAAATGAAAGACAGAAACTACCAAGGGTTGGCAAGGATGTGCAGCCATGAGGACCCTCACACATTGCTAGAAGAGTAACTTGTTATAACTACTTTAGAAACTACTTAGCAGAATTTACTAAAGCTGAACATATATACATACCCCAAGACCCAGAAATAGCACTTTATGTTGTGTTTGTTTATTAACCTCCATTTCCCGTAGACTGAGTGAAGGGTAGGCATTATCTGGTACACAGTTAATCCCACAACAGCTAACACACATCAGCACTCAGTGGATATCTGCTAGAGGAGTGAGAGGAGGCATCTCAGAGCATTCTTTATGGGACGCAGCTAGGCCCATTCTCGTTCACCCATCAACCTGATGGCTATGATCTTCTATTACCAGCTGTATTAGTCAGCTTTCCCATTGCTGGGACACAGTACTTGACATCCAAGACTTAAAAGAAAGGAGTTTTACTTTAGCTCATGGTTTCAGGGGCTTAAGTATATGGTCAGAGTCTCCAAGGCAGGAACATCACGGCAAAAGAGCATGGCAGAGCAAAGCTGCTTAGTTTGTGGCATCAAGGAAGCAGAACAGGGGAGAGGCACTAAAGAGGAAGGGGTGAGGGACCAGATATAGTACCCAAGGTAATGCTTCCATGACTCACCCAAGCACATCCAGAAAGACGTTCTCTACCCTTTCCCTGGGCAGCTCCCAAGCCAATCAAGTTGGCACAATCAAACTTAACTATGCACGAACTTCTGATGTTCTTTTCTGGATGTTTTAAATAATTTATCAGGTTTCTTTACAATATGCTTTCTTCCCCTACAGGCCACCAAACCCTGGTTTTGCTTCTGAGTTTTCCCAGAACCTAGCACAGCTCCCAAACATAGAACAGACCTCTCAAAAGATCTCAGTGGCTGAGTGAGTGGGCACAAAAAGAGATTCTCAAGTGATAGGCCACAGTAGAGTGTTGCCTAAGCTTTTCAGGTTGTCGGCCTTTCCTCAGACACTGGAGCTCCCCATAGCCCAGTTCTAGAAGCCTCCAGATGGTGTCTCCTCCATCCTCCTGGTCATGCTTTCCCTGTGCCCACATAGTAACTGTCATTTTCTTTTCCCCTACACTACCCAGCTCTTCTCCAGGTAGGGCTCTGCCCTGTGCAAAGCTCCATCTCTACATCTGACTCGCTGCTGCCCCCACGGTCCACCATGAGCCCCCTCTGACAGATGCCATCATTGTCAAACAAGACTCTCCATCATCGACAACCTGTGGGGTCCCAGGCCAAGCCAGCACCACGTTCTCAGCAGTTTTCAAAGTACTGAAGTCCCTCATTGTCCCTGCAAGAGTCAAGTATTACACCCTTTGTGCAGTACTTTGTTACCTGCCCCCGCCAAAAAAAACCTGTAATATCTGCCTGTGGCATCCATCTACAAGTTCAGTCATGAACCTGTGCCACCATCCCTGTCCCTGTCCCTCTGGCCTATTGTCACACAACCAAAACCCTGGTAACATTAAGTAACAGCTAAAGGTGTCAATCTCTCAATCAGTTAATCATCAGCACAGCCCTGGGAGATTCATATTAGTATTATCCCCATTCATCAGATGAAGAAACTAAGGCCTGGAAAGATTAAAGAACTTGTATGAAGTTATGCAGTCAGGAAGTATGAGGGCCAGAATTTAAACCAACCCTCGAGTGCCTCAGTTTGTGGCCAACCCACCCACCAGTCAGTAACAACTGTGAAAGTGGAAGAAAAGATAATATTACCTCAGTGCAGACTGAGTATTAGGCTCTGTGTTAAGCAGGTTATAGCTAATGTGTAGTTTGGACCTCAAGATAATTAAGAAGTGTGATAATCTTTCCCACCAAGATAAAGAATCTGATGCCGAGAAAAGTTAGGTGTTGCCCGAGATCACGTAGCTCTTAAGTGGTGAAGTCCGAGTTCAAACACAAGCACTGTGGCTGTGGAGCTCAGAATTGTCACCTCTGTCCCACATAGCTGTTGCCTCTGGAGGACCACGGCAGTGGCTGAGTGCCCACAGAGGCAAAGGCAGAACACCAAGAATGCTTGAACATTTCTAATTCCCAGTTGTGGCCATGGCTTATGCTCGAGGTTGGGAATCCTGCAACAGCAGGAAATATGCTACATAAAAACAACAAAATACTATTTTTCTCCATGTTGCCATGGAGATTACAGCCTTTAAGTGCTCTTAAAAGTCTATAAGGTCACTAAGATGTCTTATTTTTCTGCCTTTAAGAAAGTAATAATACTACAGCTGAGAGTGCAGTATAACTACCAAATTTGCAAAAAGTGAAAGAGAGAAAGATCCTCCTTGCTTCTCGTTGGCATTCTGCCCTGACTCCTTAGAACATAACTTCTGCCATGACTGCTCCAAAGGGGAAAAAAATCTTTCCAGACTGAACACGTGTGCCTTACTTCCAATTCCCAGGAAAGAGAGAGATTTGCTTTCTGTTCACAACCCTAGACTCAGGAAGAGGCCACAAAACATTTTTCCACCTTCTGAGAATACGAGACAGAGGCCAGGGAGGAGATGCTCATATGATAACTTGAGTCAACATGCTCGATTCAAATATCACTCCTTGCAGCTAGGCATATTTGAAGTTTGCTACAATGCCACTGACAAGAGGCAGAGTTTTAAAATAAATTTGATTTTAAAAAAGCCTATACCGGCCACTCGCTAAGAAGGCAATGGTTATCAAAGCACATGGAGAAACATAAACTTCCTGGAAAACATCCCAGAACTCAAAAGGTCCTTGTCCAACAGACAATTTTCCATGAAACCTCAATTCTTGGAACCACCTAAATTGTCAAATCACTTCTCTATGGTAAAATACAGTGAGTATTCACAAAAGGAAACACCAAATTTTCACTGCTTTATACATGCCAGTGGAAGTAAATAACTAGATGAGACCATATTGTTGTGTAACACAGACACTATAATTAATGGCCAAAGAAGTGTTCTAATTTAAATCCTCTTTCAAATAAAACATTTGAAATAATGGAATGTCATTTGGCCCATTGCTTAAAGAATCCTTTATGTTGAGAACCACTGAGGCCCAGAAAATAGTCTAAAGATCTTCACTTCCTCACTCCACCATCCATCATACCTGCTGTGCCTCTCCCAGATGTAAGTCTTACATATACTGTGACTAGCATAAACTGATTTTTAAGACTTTATGATTGATTGAAAATGGAGAGGAGGGCCGGGGATTTAGCTCAGTGGCACCGCACCTGCCTGGCAAGCACAAGGTCCTGAGTTTGATCCCCAGCCCCCCCCCCCAAAAAAAATGGAGAGGAAAAGATTAAATAATTATGAATTTAAAGGTGAAAGAACAGAATTTTACCTTCAAAACTTTTCAGAATGAACAGGCCATTCTACACAAGTACCTATGAATGACCCCTCACCTATTTTTACATAGAGACAGTCTTCCTCAGGGGTCCATTGCTGATATACTGATTCTGGCTTAGAGGCAGGATTCTGACATTCCCTTAATGGTAACTTGGGTACTATTGTTTTAGCAATTTCGATGACCAGTGCTTAAAAACAATAAACTATTACTCTGAAAATTTATAATAAAAGGGAAGACTTAAGCCTTTACCTTGTTCTTATTACATGAATTCTATTTCAGAATAGCCAAGTAGTGCTAGTTGGTGGAAGCTTTTTCAATACAGTTCCAGCTAATACATAATTTTAAAAAAGGATAAAAAGAATCACATCTTACCCCTTAATGTAATGATTGAGGCAACAAATATTAATAGCTGCTAAGAAGGAAAGACTGATAAATAACTAGATGTTTTCCTCAGATTACTTCTAGCCCTAAGAGGAAAACCACATCACAATGGAAGGGTCTGGCTGTCACCATCTGAACTCATTGTCTAACTGTGGCACTACTAAGCTTGACTAGTCCCAGTGTTGTTTGCCTCCTGATATTATGCAATATGAACAAAAATCTTTAAAAATTGCACCTCTGGATATTAAAGCTCTTAGAATGGAAAGAAATGCAAATGACAGAGGGGGTGAATACAATGATATGATGGGGGATGACATCAGCCAACTCCACAGTGTAGACCATCTCTAAGGATAGCGGGTCTCCTGAAGACAATGGGATTAAGGTAAAGGTGGATAACTGCTCAAGACTTAGAGACTTAAAAGACAAACAACCAAAGGAAACAGGAGGACCTTGGAAGGAGCATCCAACCTAAACCAAAAAACTAAAACTGGGAGGAGGACAAGTGAGAAAAATTGAAAGTGGACAAGGTACTAGCCGATACTAATGAATTATCATGGCACACCATCAAAGCATTGCAATTCTATAAGATGATACTTTATTGGTATAGAGATGTGTACTGAAGTATTTGAGGGTAAAGTCACAATGTCTAAAATTTGAATTCAAATTTTTCAGCAAAAAGGGAGACTGGTAAATCAAATATGGAAAATGTAAAAAACCATCAAAGGATGAATATGTGAAGATCCATCACCTACTCAAACACCTTGAATGTGTGTTTGAACTTCTTTATAGTAAAACATTTCAAAAACTGGACTAAATTCCACTTTCATTTCTTAAGGTTGAAGGAATAAGAAATGCTGGAGTAAAACTTTTAAAATAAAATGGGACAGCTAATTCTTAGACCCCAGTTTATTACTGACCCTGAAATTCCACTTTCAAAGAATCTTTTCTGCCTTTCAAGTTCATTAATGATATGAACACTACTAAAATGGAGCCATAAAATTTATAGACATTCCTGAAATAAGTAGTTTTTATCTCAGAGTTTTTAATAAAGAATTATTGTCTTCTGTAGCTGACGAGTAGATCATTGGTAAAATGAAAAACGCACACGTACTAAGCCATTAGAAAAATCTAAAATTATATTCAATTCTCACCCAAAATGAGCTTTAAAGTTCTCTGAAAGTTTAATGCTTCCCACACATGAGAGATTAAGAGCTATAAATACGTCCACTGTAATTTTCAGCACTTTAGTTTTGCCATTCAGTTAATTGTTTTGTCTGTTTTTTAAAGTTGTGTATGCATGAAGGAAATTGCAAAAACTTTATCTTATGAAATGTGATTTCACGATTCAACAATAACTTTTATTTCACTTTTATTTAATGCACATGATTGCATTGCAGATTTCCACTTACATCTAAGTGTGATAAGCCCTTACAGACCTCTTTCAACATAGACAGTGCTGAGCTAGGTGTTGGTCCTCATGTTTAAAAAACACAGGACATAGAGCCTATCACTGCACTAACAGTGTGATTGAGAATTTGTGCTTTACTTTACCTCTGAAGTACCAGTATAAATGCTTACCCTAATACACAGTTCAGAAATACAGCAGGAAGTAGGGGAAGATAGATCATATCTATTGGGAAGAAATTCTTTATAAATTGAAAGGAAAATAAGACTACAAAATAGATAGGCAGAATTAGTTATTCCATAAAATAGCTTTAAAATCAATCCCTGCAATCTGCAGACCTGTTAAAAATAAATGTAAATCCCACTTGCACAGAAAATAATACGGAGAATCAACAAATGGGATCATATTAAATTAAAAAGCTTCTGCACAGGCTCCCAGCCCAGAAGTAGGAGCTTCTGGGCCACCATTCCACTGCTCCCAGCTCAGAAGAAGGCACTTCCAGGCCACCATTCCACCACTCCCAGCCCAGAGGAAGGGGCTTCCTGGCTGACATTACACTGCTCCCAGCCCAGAGGAAGGGGCTTCCAGGCCATCTTTCCACTCCTCTCAGCTTAGAGGAGGTGCATCGGGCATCAACACCAATGCCCACCCCCATGCCCCCCCACCTGTCAAAATGAGAAGACACACAAACAAGTCTCAAAACCAGACTTCCAGATCACCTACAGCAACCCCAAAGGGAAACGAGATGGAACACTGATACTCAACCACTTGAACTGGCAACAAAAGAGGATCTAGAAAAATGAAATCAGAAATAAGTTCTCAGATAACAGCAGAGATTGTGCCCATGGTGCAAGACATGATTAATAAATCTACAGAGGAGCTGAGGAACAGGATGGAATCCCAACATAGGAAACAAATGAAATCCATAAAACAGATGCCATCAGATTTCCAGGAGATAAAAAACTCCAATGAAAGTCTACGTAGCAGAATGAGCCAATGTGAGGACAGAATTTCAGATATAGAAGATAAGATTGCAATTAGTGACCAGGAAAAGAAAAATTGCT
>NW_004624787.1:10981662-11045766 GCF_000247695.1 Heterocephalus glaber
TGTAAATAGGGAAGGGTGGAGGGGGTGAAGGGAGGGCAGGGGAATGGGGAAAAAATAAGAACCAAGATGCATCATGTAAAGGTACGAGTTCCCAATGATAAATGTAAATGTATTGTATACCTAAAATGTACCAATAAAAAAATTTAAGGAAAAAAATAGCTTCTGCACAGCAAAAGAAACAACAAACAGAATAGGAAAAAATTTTGCCAGTGATTCCTCAGACGGAGGACTAATTCGAATATATAAAGAACTCAAAAAATTAGATCTCCTCCCCCCAAAAAAAGACCCAATCAAAAAATGGGCAAGTAAAATGTAGAGACACTTCACAGAAGAAGCACAAATGCCAAAAAAATACACCATGAAATGGTCATCACGGGGCCGGGGATTTAGCTCAGTGGTTTCGCCACCTGCTGCGCAAGCTCAAGGACCCGAGTTTGATCCCCGGTACCAAAGAAAGAAAGAAAAGAAATGGTCATCATTGCTGGCTTGGAGAAATGAAAATTAAAACAACACTGAGATTCCACCTTAGCCCAGAAAGAATGGCTAGCCATTCAGTAAATCAAATAATAACAAATGCTGGTGAGGCTGTGGGGGAAAAGGAACCCTTCTCCACTGTTGGAGGGAATGTAAACTAGTATAATCAGTGTGGAGATTCCTCAAAAAACTAAAACTAGAAATTTCATTTGACCTAGCTATTCTCCTTCTAGATATCTTCCCAAAAAAGTTAAATACATCACAGCGATATATGCATTCCTTTATGTATTGCAGTACAACTCATAGTAGCTGAATCTTGAAAGCGGCCTATATGTCCATCAAAAGATGAATGAATAAATAAAATATGGTATTTATGCACAATGCATTACTGCTCTGCCATAAAGATAAACTTGAAGCATTTGTAGGAAAATGGATGCACCATGAGACCATCACATTAAGTGAAATGAATCCGACACACAAATTTAAGTATCGCATAGTTTTTCTTATATGAGACACTCAAAGTAAAAATAAAGGGTAGATAACTGGAAGTGCGGAGATAAATATTTCTCAAAGGAGAAGAGGATCAAGAGATGGAAGGGGAGGAAGGGGTTGAAGAGGAGGGAAAGGAGCTGAAAATAGGAATTAAGATGTGTTATGTGCACACACCATCTCCACACGAGGGATGGAAACATTGCATACTACAAACATATACTAATAAAAAAGTAAATAAAATAAAAACAAATGCAACTAGCCTACTTTGCTACAGACCTGTCACAAAGGGCTATTGATTCTGGCAATAGAGATTCACCCCCTCCCACCAAAAAGTAGTTATTGGGGCCCTAAAGCATCCTAGAGCTGGAAACTTGTGGTTGTCTGGATAGATTTTGTGTGTGTGTGTGTATGTGTGTGGTAATGGGGATTTAACTGAGGACCTTGCCCTTACCTGGCAGGCGTGGTGCCACTGAGCTATACCCCTGGCTCTTGGATAGATTTATTTTCAATTTTAGACTGTCAGTGGGTAAAAATAGTTAAAACTCACAAATTTCTATTTGATTGTCTCAGTTACTTTCTCATTGCTAGGACAAAATACCCAACACCCACAAGTTAAAGGAGGAGAGGTTTATTTTGGCTCATGGTTTCAATTGGTTTCAGTCCATAGGCAGCGAGTTTCAAGGCAAGGCAGCATGGCAGGCAGGAAGGACAAAGGAGAATCATCAATGGCACAGCAGGCAGGAAGCTGAGAGACACCTGGGAGTATATACAGTATCTGTTTCCAGGGCATGCCCAGTGACCCACCTCTTCCCACCAGGCTTTATCTTCCAACATCGCACCCAGCTTTAAACCCTCAGTAAACTAATCCAGTATCACATGGCTATGATCCAGTCAGACCCCAAAGCTCCACCTATGAGCACATGAGGCTTTGAGGGGATGTCTAAATATAAGCCATAACCCTGATCATGATTCTTCTGGCACAAGTAATAAGGACTCACTCAAAGGAGTTAAGGCCTGGTGGTAGGGGAAGGGGTATTATCATAAGAAACAAGCTAAATAAAAAGCAAGGGCAGAAATGGAGCCACACCTCATAATAGACCAAGACTAGGATTTAGAAAGCTGTTCAGACCCATGGTAGCTTTGTCCTTCCAGAATGGAAGCTTCAAGGGAGGTGGATTGTACCTCTTGACACCATGGTAGCTCATGTTTCTAAACAGTGCCTGCCAGAGTAGGCATCAAATCATTGTTGGATAAGTACATTAGTCTCTCTGCCTCTGTCTGGCTCTCTTTCTCTCTATCTCTCTCCCCCACGCACACTCCTGTCATTATCAATTCTCTATTCCATTCCTCTATATGTAGCACCAAGCATGCCCACCACTACAGTTTCTGAGCTTATGTATCTTCAATTAAAAGAAATTGCAAAAATGGAGTAGCTCTTTCAGAACGAATTACAAATTCACAAGAAAAAATCTAAGTGGTCCAACAATGGGCAAGTGTCCATTCCTGATCCACTGACTACCAGGTGAATGGTCAAGGTTAGCATGCAAGCACAAACCCCTGTTGGGCCCATCTGCGTGGATGAGTAAGGCAATCCTTAGGGAGGTCACAACCTGCACAGACATCCCAAATGGTGTCTGCTGTAGTCTATTTTACTCCTAGCCTCGTAATTCAGGACGAAATATTCCCAGTTGAATTTTACATCAAATTAGAGGATATTAGTGATCACCAGATTCTGAGCTTTGCCAAGATATTTCTATATCATCAGTGAATATGCCACAGCCACCAAGCGGTCCTTCATTTCCACAAGGCTCACTTCTACCTGTGCACTCGGGAGGCAGGGACTTCAGCTGATCTATTTGTTGCTGTATCTCCAGTGCCTGGAGCAGGGCTTAGTGTGCTATAGGTGATTGGCAGGTATTTGTTCAACAAATGTTGGCTTCTATGACAATCAGATACTATGAACCTTAACTTTCTACCCTGGGACTATGTGCTCTCTCTCTCTCTCTCTCTCTCTCTCTCTCTCTCTCTCTCTCTCTTTCCCCACTCACACACTCATTGCATTGACATCCACAGTGACCCTCCCCTCGGATGGCAGAGGAAGACTCTATCCCATGCCTGCTCAAGGTCCATTCATCACCTTCCTTTTAACCCTAGTCCCTGTTTCCCATGGCCTTGGGGATTGTTTATCCTTCTCTGGTACCTTTTGTTCCCTCTGCTTCTCTTTTGATTTTTTTCCCCCTCGGCCTGTCTACAAATCACATTCCAATTTCTCCCACTTTAGGTCCACCCTGGATTGGGAGGACTCCCAGAGCCACTGAGCCTTTAGGACTCACCTCCTATCACTGCACTGTTCGCACATTTCTGCACTGTTCAACTGATATGGATTAATTCTGTGATTTAACCCTCCCCCAAGTGCACACAAAAACATTTATCACATGGATCTTGCTCTTTAAGAAGTCTCACCTGCCTTGCCTGGCTGGCTTAGTGCCCCGTGGGTCCTGCTCTACAGCTAGAGCTGTATTTGTCACAAAATGCAAATTGTGCGCATACATGTGTATTTTCCTGCCAACTGAATTAGTGGGCAGGGACCATGCCTTTAAGGATCTGTGATTCTCTAGACCCTAGCACAGTGTCTGATGTTAATAGAATGCCAGTAAGGCTTTGCAGAATCAATCTCAATGATTGCATTGGAGGCAGTAGAGGCGGGGTCAGCTTGTATTCTCAGCCGATCTTGATGCCACATCGAATAGAAAAATAGAGACTATACTACTTAGTGAATAACTCAGTAAATAAATTGTTCTAGTGAATACTCCATGTGGTGGGTCTTGTAATTTATAAAATAATTATTCATTTATTCCTCTAAAGAATTTGCTGATACTTATTACAGCTGCAATTTTCAACGCAGTATTATCCAGCAAAAGAATTACTTTCATATGGCCTTACATGGAGTAGGAGATGAAGAATTCTAAAATTCTGATCTCCTACAGAACGGAGTCCTTGAAGTTAGATTTCTGACATGAACTGATTCTCCTTCATCTCCCTCGTTCTTCTGACTTGGCCTGTACAGTGTCCTGCCTGACAGTGTTACCCGCCTCCACTGGGAATCACCTCCACCGAGGAGTGGTACAATTCATTCACAACACCATGGTCTCTGCAGACCTTTCCATTCAGGGACATGGAATGGAGGGGAGGGAGAAGGAGCAGGAAAACCAGAAAACCAAAGCATTCCTTGGAAAAGATCTTCAAGTCTGGAGTTAGGGCACAGCATACCCCTTAAAAGCTTCAGCAGAAGAAGTAAAGAAAGGCAGGCAGGATCCTAAGAGAACTTCCCTTCCTGGCCAGTGTGTATGTTTAGAAACAGCATCATGTAGAGTTTCATGTTCCCAGGAATCTGAGAACCTCTGCTGGTAGTGAGTGTCCATGTCTAAGAGGTCCTAAGGGAGAAAGAATTGAAATGTGTCATTTGGAGGAGGCTTAAAGCAAAAAAGCATTTACATGTCTAATGATTCCTCACCACTGGAGGGCCTGAGCAAAGTGGGCATTGTTCTTTCTTGCACATAACACACCCCTGCATCAATTTATTCTCGATTGAGATTGGTATGACTTCTCCTCCAAGACTTAAAGAATCCTTTTTCCTCCTCTAATCAATATTAGGCCCCACAGCTCCTCTATTTCATGGAATACGCAGACTTGGGCTTTAGAGGGGAACCAGCTGAATTGGCAAGGACCCATCCTTCCACTGTGTAAATGTACGACAGCCATTTGCATTTTTCTCATTTGGATTCCTGCTTCAATAGGCACATGGGACATTCTTGAAGGTATCTTGGCAACCCACACCCATCTTCATGCGTGAAGGTGCCTAGTCCCAGGTTGACTAATCCACTCCTCTAAATTACACATGTCAGGTGACCATGGGATTTGCGATTGTGTTCAATTCAGCGCAACTATGCAAGGCCTTTCAACATCTCAAACTACTTGAAGCATATGTTAAAATAAATCAACTGACTTCTACTACTAGGTTTTGGCTCTACTTCCAGAGAGCTTCCGGGTAGGAAAATGGAATATGCGCACAATGTGCAAGATCCTTTTCTCTCAGCTGGACTTGAAGTAAAGAAAACAAGGAAGTTGAACCTGCCCTGCCTGCTGCAGTCTGCATGCTGGAATCTGAAAGGGAAAGAAAGCGAAGGGGAAAGAGTCACACTAATAAATTCTCCATGGGGTTGGAACGTGATTTCAAGTCCAGCCACAAAAGTAGTCTCCCACATGTTCTTTGATACTATAAAGTCCTTTACTAGGGAGGAAGGTGGCTTTTTCAATAGAAATCCAATCATAAAATGCAAATATCCATGGGTGGGTCTCGGTTGCCCGTTCCGTAAAGGATGGGCCGGGCAGCATCCTGGGCTCCTTCCACCACAGATCTGTAGCCAGTCATTTATATTTATATGTATATTTTATATTTATATTTATATTTGCATGTGGGGCTCACAGGAGTTCAGGCAAATATAGTGCCATCTAATGACCCACAGCACCAAACCTGGCCCAAGGGGGGGGAATAGAGAAGCCACAATGCAAGGAAACCAATGGTGCCCCTGTAAAGTAATTCCTCATTAGCTAAGAAGGTCATTCATCTGCAAGGTAAGACTCAGCCAAAGGCCTTAGGCTGCAGAGCCCTCTAGAGAATCACCATGGCCCCAGGACTTAGGCACTAGATAGCTTGAATGTCCTCTGAAGAAAAAATTAAAGGCACTAAATCAATGGCTTTTTTTTCCTTTTCATTTTGTTGTACTGGGGATCAAACCCAGGACACTGGATCATGCTAGACAAGCATTCTATCGCTGAGCCACAGCCCTATCCAGATTAATTGCTTTTTCCGGCTCCAGCTTTATCGATATTTATGAATATTTGATCTTATAGATACTTGACCTCTAGTATGTAACAGTTTTAGGGTTTGGTGAATCTGAACTGGAACTTCTTTTCAATCCAGCACAACCCAAATGGAACCTTCTTCTACTCCCAGCCTTGAAGAAGCAGGAGCAGCAGTGATGATGATCATCTCAAAGCAACAACAACGGCCAGCCCAATCCATGGGCTCCCGGAGCTGTGGTCACCACAGGCAGGCTCGCCAAGGCAGGCAGACAAGCCAGTGCTGATGAGATGGAATTGAAGTGTCCTCACCTCTCAGTAAAGATCAAGACAGCTTAGGCCTGGGCAAGAGTAGCTACTCACGCAACTCCAAGTGCTCTCCATGATACATCGACTTTCCCATCGAGACCAGGGCCGTACTGGGCCATTTCACTGGCTGTAGAATTTTAATGGTGAAAGTGAAAGGAGATAACCTCAGGTAAAAAGAGGAAAATACAAGCATGGGGAGGGGAGGAGATTAGAAAGAGGAAGACTAAGGCCTTTTTAGATAACTCATTCATAAGTTTAAAAAAACATCAAAGCTGCCTTGAACTCACTGTGAAATCTAAAGAGTGTAGACACCATGGTGTGCTTCTCTGGTCAATGTCCAGACAGCCAGCACTCAGGCATAAACCCTCTGGAGGATATGAAGAATCTCTGAGAATCTGACAGGCCAAGATACAATCCTACAGAGGAGGGCTGTGTGGTGTTGGTGCACAGGATTCACAATGCTCAGCCCATTTTTGCCCACAGTATCTTATCATGTCAGGCCACAAGACCTGCCTGTGTCCAGTGAAGAGTTCACATCCTCTCAAAATATTAGTGTTGCTTGATTTACATGGATGTTAAACCTTCAACAGAAACATAGCAGGAGCATAGAGCACATGTGTACCAATCATATCTAGAACCGACAGAGCATAACCTCCAAGCTTTCACAGCTCCAGGACACTCCCAGTGAGGGGCAGAGATGGTCCCTTCATGATGCTTGCTCCCATCCTCCTAACCCAGGGGGGCTAAGACTCTGGCTCAGGGTCCTGGACCTCGACCCCTCATACCATACCCAAGTAGTGACAGCTTAGGTAACTGCCGAAAAAACAGAATATCCACATCTACAAGGTGGCCACGTGCCATCACATACACTAAGAAGAGATTAAGGCACTGAGATTTTGGCTTATGTCTAGATGTCTTCCCAAAGCCTCATGTGGTCATGGGTGGGGCTTTTTCAGAGGTGGCTGGATCTAGTGTGTGATGCTGGGACTGATTCATGGAGCAATACTAGGCTCAAGAGCACTAAGAATAAGGGTGTGAGTGCTACCTGCCCGAAGTAGTCTGGATAACACAAAAGGGGCAGAAAGATACTGTTAAGGTCCCTTGTTGCTTTTGTTACCTTCTGGCACCATGAACTAACTGTTCTCCTCTTCAATGAGCCTCTACCAAGCCACCTTGCCTTGGAGCCAGCTGATTACAGACTGAAACCTCTACAAATTGTGAGCTAAATAAACCTTTCCCCCTTTAACTTTGGGTATCAGGTATTTTGTCTCAGCAATGAGAGAAATGTAACTACAATAATGACCATACTCTCTGACTCTGAAGAAGTACATGTGGCATTGTGGGATACTCATAAAGAAGGCCTAGTATAGCTCAATAATTCCATACTTGATAATGGCTCTCTCTAGTTGATGTCCACATTATTACATAAAGCACAAAAAGGTCCTAGATGCCCCTAGTTCAAATGGCCCACACAAATGACCTGGCATGGAAAATCTCAGCCAAGTATTCCTACAGCTGCATTCCCCAATCTGTGAGCTAAAGCACCCTGGGGTGCACAGTGAACTCACAGATGTACTGTGGGGTATTTCGAATCTTCCAGGGAAAAACAGAAATTGCTGTTGGTTATCCTGCAAAATATTACAACTAAGTTCTTTGGACCTAATCACCTAGTGAACAGAACTACTGGGCATTTGTTTAGGTTCCATGAGGAAATGATTGAGACTCTACAGAAGCGAAGAACAAGTTTGGGAACCCTGCCCCAGCACAAATTCCCCAGCTGACCTACCCATGCCACCGTGCAGGGCTTCCAATCAGCTTTTGCTCCCTGCTCTTAACTAGCGGCAGAAAACAGCATATAAGGAATCTGGGGAAAGCTCCTAACATGAAAGACAGAGATAAGAAAACGCACACACACACAAATGGAAAAATAGGAAGTAGCAGACTCTGCAGGGGAAGAGCACTTCAGGAAAGGAGAAAGAAATATAGGAAAAGGGAGCAAGATGTTTCTGAGGATCAAAAATTCCCATTTGGTAATATCATTTACACGTATCCAATCACACTTATTCGAAGTATAGATAATCCCTGATGGCTGCAAAGTCCTAGCCAAGACCAATACATCTCTAAATATTTCAGTCAATACCTGACACTCAAGCTAACCTTGCCAGGATTAATAGATAATTAGCTAATCTTGTGCTCTGCCAATTTCTGGACTTCCTGGAGGCATTGGAAATGACCTTTTTAGATCATCTGATGAGCTCCTATGTTTCTACAAAAAAGGTTCAAACCATCTTGGGAGGAATTCCTGCAGTATACGTACATTTTCCAGTACACTTTGGTCTTTGAATCTTATTTAAGCTTTAGCACAGTCCCATGGGTTAAAGAGCAGCAGAAACAATCACTGCAATTTGTGACCACATAAATGACAATGTTCTTAAAATCAAATATGCCGCCTTCATGTCAAGCTACTGTCATTTTATTTTTAAATTCCATTTCTGTACATTAAGCACTGTGTCTATCAGGCAATTATGGGTACATTTTTGTGTTCTAAGAAAAACAAAAACAAAAAAACTAATGTCTATAAGAGGGTCATTTTGCTCTTTAGTTTTTTCACAGAATTGGACTAAATCATGGCAATTAGTGTAACGGAAATGTTTACAGCAATCTCTGATGGCAGTTCCACTAATGTAATGATTTAGCTCAAGCCCAGTAAAACATGAACATGTATCATTAGGATGAATCAGAATCAAAAGCAAAGCAACTTTTTCTTACAGTAATTCAACATACATCATCTCATCAGCAATGCCAACTGTAAAATTAAGGATATACAATTAGTCAATCAGACGGTTCCTGAATTAATTAATTAAGCAAGGAAAATTAGCAAGCAAGGACAGGACTACATCCAACAACACACTCCCCCCTCTCAGAGCAATCCTTCCCATTAATTTGATCAGTTACCCAACAAAGCATAGGACTCGATCTTCTCGGGGTGGTATAGTGACCAGGACACCTTCCAGATCAGCCACCACTGTGGTATCACATCCACTCAGTCTCCAAGAAGTCACTTGGCTTTGTTTCTACTGCTAAGGATTATTTGCTCTCTTCTTTACCAGGCAAACCTCGCCTCAAATAATCCTTAAGGGTTCATTCAAGAGCTGTCAACAGAGCTATGCTGAGAAGCCAGGCTAAGCATACTCCTCCACTACAAGGAATAAGAAAAAAATTCCATGAACTTAGATTTTAAAACAAAACATCTAAATATAGGTTATTTCCAGATCTGTTCTAAAATAAAAAACATTTTATAATCATAAACAAAATAGATAATAATATACCTAAGACATGGTTTCAAAACACACAAAGCACAAGCTAACAACTAAAGAATCAAATTGATAAATCTATACTGTAGTCATAGCTGGAGCATTTAATCATATCCAACATTTAAAGATCATACTATTAAAGAATGATTAGCGACATGAGAAATTTTGTTACTACATTGTGAAAAAGTTAGAAAACTATATCCTTCTTAAAGTATGATCATTAAAGTATAATATCAATTTTTAAAAATATATTTACACTATACTATACATATGCAAATTTAAAAAGATAAGTACCAAGCAAGAGAAACTACCAACAGAGCTAAGAGAAAACCTACAATGTGGGAAGAAATTTTTAGCAGCTGTACCTCAGACAAAAGTCTACTATTGAGAATATGTAAAGAACTGAAAAAAATCAGACTGCCCAAATTCAAAGACCCAATTCAAAAATGGGCATCCAAAATGAACAGACATTTCTCAGACAAAGAAGTAAAAGTAGCAAATAAATATATGAAAAAATGTTCAACATCACTGGTCATTCGAGAGATGCAGATGAAAACAACACTGAGATTCCACCTCACCCCACAAAGAATGGCTGCTATCATGAAATCAACCAATAACAAATGCTGGTGGGGGTGTGGAGAGAAAGGAACCCTTCTCCACTGCTGGTGGGAGTGCAGACTGGTGCAACCACTGTGGAAATTAGTATGGAGATACCTCAAAGATCTAGGACTAGAGGTCCCATTTGATCCAGCTATTCCCCTGCTGGGTATCTTCCCCGAAGAATTAAAAGAATCATACCACAGCAATATATGTGCACCTATGTTTGTAGCAGCACAGTTTGTAATAGCTAAAGTTTGGAAACAGCCCAAGTGCCCATCAACTGGAAACTGGATAAAGAAAATGTGGGTTTTTTTTATAAAATGGAGTACTACTCAGCCATAAAGAATGAGAAACTAGAGACATTTATAGCTAAATGGGTGCATATTGAGGCCATACTCTTAAGTGAAATAAATAGGACACACATGTTCTCTAGTGTGAGAAACTGAAAGTGTAAATAAGGATGAAAATGATTAAAATGAATAATTGATAATTTGAAATAGGAAAAGGTCCAAAGGTGTAGGGAAGGTGGGAGGGAAAGGGGAAAGGGAAGAAGGGAAAGGAAAAATTATGAGAAAGAAAAACAAATGGAAACAAAGTCTATGTAAATAGGGAAGGGTGGAGGGGGTGAAGGGCGCACAGATAATGGGGGAAAAAATAAGAACTAAGATACATCATGTTCAGGTACAAACACCCAATGATAAATGTAAATATTGTATACTTAAAATGTACCGATAAATATATAAATTAAAAAATAAAAAAGATAAGTACCAAATTGTCAATAGTGGTTATCACTGTGTGACAGATATGGATAATTTTTATTTTCTTCTTTATATTTTTCCCATATTTCTAGTTTTCCTTATGTTCACATATATTATTTTCATAATCACTCAAAATAATATTTAATCTCCATTTGTTTAAAGTAGTGGTTTTATTAACCTAAAAGTGTACCTTGTTGGTCTGCCAAAAAATAAAATCAGAGACAAGAACTTACTGCTAAATGAACCCATGACCAAGTCACTATAAAGAGCGTGATATTTAAGTTTGGAACCTGGTTGAAACAAGATGTTTTTCATTTCCTTAATTTAATCATCAAGAATCCTTCTTTAATTATCACCCTTTCCAAAGGAAACCTACATTTCCTCAGAAGACAGAGCAAAGCATCTGCGCCCTCATCATCCTGGAGAGTGTAACGTGGTGGAAGTGGTCAGGATCTGGCAGATTTACACAGAGCAGTTACACACTGCAACAAAGAGGTGTTAACAACAGATCCAGAGACCTGGCTCCCTTCCAGCCACTTGACCCCAGAGCACAGGGACTGGGTTTTCTGACAGGACCTTGGTACCAGAATTGGCAGCGAGAGAGGAGCAGAGTTTGAGAATGAAGTGAAAGAGTATCTCTGGGGGTCATCTGGCACAGATGGAAAAAGGAAATGCCCTCTGGCCAGAACTGAATGACTAGGGAGTGAAAATTGGGGAATATCAGGAAATGAACTGACTCCCTCTTCCTCACTATGCAATCCCTGGGGATTTTTAAATGCAGATCCACAGATTGCTAAAAGCCAGTTTAGAGAAGGGAAAGAATTTGCTGAAGATCACAGACTTGGCAAATAGTTGAGCTAAGATCTAAGCTCAAGCAGGTTGATTTCAAAGCCTGGATTTTTCCATTACTCAAATATCTCTCGGGAAACAGAAGTTGAGTCAGATGTTCCTCATGATTCCAGCTCTAGACTGCCTGCCATGACACTATACAAAATACCACAGCATTATGCTCCCAACATCCTAAATGTCCAAATCCCAGAAGAAAATGTGACTAAAACAATACCCTAATCAAGAGTTTGTTTATAAGGAGGAGGTCATTTCTATGTCTTCTTTTGAGAGATGTCTATTCAGGCCCTGGGAGGAGAGTGTGTTGGGGATCAAACACACCAACCTCTCAATCATTGAACTATCCCCCAGTCTACGGCCATTTTTATTGGGTTTTGTTTTGTTTTCCTACTTAGTTATCTGAGCTCCTTATATATTTCAGATACTATCCCTTTATTAGAATACACTTTGCAAATATTTTCTCCAATTCAGTAGGTTACCTTTTCATTCTGTTAATTATTTCCTATGCTATGCAGAGTCTTTTTAGTTTGGTATATTCCCACTTGATTTTTGATTTTGTTGAAAATTACGTCATTGTACTTATGCCAACTAATATGTAATAAATATTTTCAAAAAATACAACATCCTCTTTGACTATAAGTCCCATCCCACCACCTCTATCACCACTTCCTCAATTACATTTCCCTCCCTGGAGATAAACCCTATAATCGATATGGTATATACCTTTTAACATACATGTTTCAAGGATAATTGTGTACCCACAAATATAAAACTATAGTTGTGATATCTTTCACACAAATGGTGTCATGACATATATATTGGTCTCTGACCTGCTTAATTTATTTAAAAATCTAGTTCTTTCCAGGCATGGTGGCCCATGCCTGTAATCTCAGAACTCAGGAGGTTCAGGCACGAGGATCACTGCGAGTTTGAAGCCAGCCTAGTGAGTTCAAAGTCAGCCTGAACTAAATAGTGAGACTATGTCTCAAACACACACACACACACACACACACACAAACATGCACACACACACGCACAAGTTCTTCAATTCAATGGCAGTATACACAGATCTATTTTATTCCTTTTTCTTTTTTGGTGCTGGGATTGAACCCAGGACCTTGTACATGCTCAGCCTGTGTTCCACACTGAGTTACACCCAGTTCTTAGTTCTTTCATTCCATCTAGCTGCTGTGTGATTAAAACTGCTGCATAGCCTGTGGTAACATTGTTTAATCAAGCCCCTACTGCTTACATTTTCTATCACAGTAATAGCACTGCGGTAATGAACCTTCTTGTATGAAAAACTTTTGGGACATGTCCAAGTTTTTCTCTGGGACAAATAACTGTGAGAAGAACTGCTATAAATTATAACAGCTTCAGCGAAAGTATCATACCCTAAGGTCCCACTAATTCACACCTTCACCAATCATAAATGAAAGTGCCTATTTCCTCAGTCTTCACCACCACTGGATATAATTGGTTTTCCAATAAATCCACTGAGCAAAAATAGCATTCACTGTTTTAATTTTTATTTCATTGAGTACTAGTGAGGCTGAGCAATAATTTTGAAATGTATTATTTCCTTTATAATTGCCTATATTTTATTCTACTTTGATAGCTTTGTTTTTTCATCTTGATTTAAACTTCCATTTAAAATCCGTATTAAATCTTTGTTTATCTTCAATTTTAGAACTGCCTCTTCTCTTCCACTCATCTATTATTAGGCCAGAAATTATTTTAATTAGTAAAACCTAAGTGTATATTAGGATAACACTGGCTGTTTTGTCCATTTCTTCCAGGTGAATTTAAGAATAAGCTTGACAGGTTTCTTAAGAAAATTTCATTAAGATTTAATCAGGATTTGTTATGGCTTGTGTCTAGATGTCCCCCAAAGCCTCATCCAGTTATTGGTGGGGCTGTTTCAGAGGTGGCTGAATCTGGAATGTGTGATTGATTCACAGTGCAATGCTAGGATTAAGGGTGGGTGATTACTAAATCAGCCCACTGATTGGTTTGGCACTGTCCTAATCCCGGTAGCCTAGATACAATATAAGTAACAGAAAGAGGCTTGTCTTATCTGTTGCTTGCTTGCTTTTGCTGTCTTTGCTTGCCATGAACTGTTTCTCCTCTGCAATATCCCTCTGCCAAGCCACCCTGCCTTGGAGCCAGATGATTATGGACTGAAACCTCTGCAAACTGTGAGTTAAATAAACCTTTCCTCCTTTAATTTTGGGTACCAGGTATTTTGTCTCAGCAATAAGAGAAAAGTAACTAAGACAAGATTACTCTTCCATCATTTAGTAAAGTTGTATAGTTTGATTCATGTAAACCTTACATAGTTCTTGTTGAATTTCTAAGTTTTTTGTTTCTGTTGGAGCTAAGTAAACACATTTAATTCCTATCTGATCACCACCTTGCTATTTAATTACTACTATTTACTACTACAAAGCAAATAAAATCATCATTTTAGATATTCTTTAAAATTTATTCAATCATCAGGGGGGAATGGGAAAAAAGAGGTGAGATGGATCATGTACCGGTGCAAATTCCCTACAATAAGTGTTATCATTATGTATGCCTAAAATGTACCAATAAATGTTTTGCTATAAAAAAATAACATTCATTCAATCATCTTAAAATGTGGTAGTTTATCCTGTTTCTTTGTTCTAAATTTTGTAATTAACTTGCTCTTGAAGCAGACAGTGGAATGACCCATGAGAACATTATCATGGTTTCTTAACTATGGAGCATGACTGGTAGATCTACATGCTTCAAAAAACTTCCAGTCCCAAGCCTCTTTTGTACAAGGCTTACCATCTTGTTTCCATGAAAGTAGCAATGTTTTTGGCTATCTAATACACAAGTAGTCTATATACAATTTCATTTGAAAGCAAACTCCACTGATAAAAAAAAGAATAGTTTTGAAAATCACCTTGTTGTTGTAGGAAACTCTGGAGACAACATGCTGGAACAAATTCAAGAGTCCTTGCTAAAGAAGCCAAGCCTGCAAAACCCTTGGGGTCCACTTCCTTGTAGAGGTGTGTGACTGACAACCCACTGTGTTTCCTTGGCCAGTCAAACTGAGCTTCACCCTCCACCACCCTCTCTCTTAGCTGCCATAGGCTAAAGATCCACCTTATTCAGCGACATAGAGCTTTGGTGTTCTGAAGCCTCATGGGAGTCTGGTTTTCTGTCCAGAGCCCAGCAAAAGTTTGGAGTAACTAATGACATTTAGAGAACACTATCTAAGGACCTTGAAGTCTACACTCTCCCTCAGGACTCTCAGGATCTATCTTCAGATGGGATTCAACTCCCAGATGGATAAATGTTCAGACCTTGCCAATTCCACTCTGAGAGAAATTATATTCACCCAAATAAATAATGTGCTCTGGTTTTGATTATAGGACATGCCAAGAAAGATTTGTGAATGAATGAATTAATTAATGTATAAATATATAAACAATCAAATTTAAAGAAAATCAACTTTCAAAGCAAGAATCTAGTTTTGCCCATCACCATAGGCAGCTTTTATTTAAAAGTCTATTAGAAAAAGAACTAATAATCTTAGTTTCTTCTCTGCAAAAATAAAGTATAACAAGAACTATCTGAGCATTGATTAAAAGTTTAAGCCAAGTGTTGCAAAATATGTGTTCAACATAGAAGTTCTTTTCAAATTAAGTATTATTTCCATCTTTAACAATGAATGTTCACTACAAAGCCCTTGCTTTGTGCCTAAAAGGGTGATTTAATCATTTTACACATTATTTAATATTCAGGATTTTGTAACAGCAAATGTACTAAAAAAATTCAGGACAGATTTACTTTACAACTTAGAACTTCACATTGAACAACTGTATTTTTTAGCTCCGTCAAATGAAATAACAAGCATGTGACATGTTGGTTACAGGACCATCCATTTCTCTCACTATAGAAATGAGCCAGAGCTGGGGATTTAGCTCAGTGGTGCTGTGCCTGCCTTGCAAGCACAAGGTCCTGAGTTCAATCCCCAGTACTGCAAAAAAAAAAAAAAAAAAGAAAGAAAGAAAGAAAAGAAAAGAAAAGAAAAGAAAAAGAAAGAAAAGAGAAAAAAAAAAGAAATGAGCCAGATGGAGAGGAAAAAGAAAGCAAGTCACTTCAACAATATAAAACATTATCATTAGAAATGCTGAATACAGATCTTATTTAAGTAGAATTTCTATTTCCGTGTTCTTCTATTTTTTTAAATGGTAGAACCATTGATTCAAGGCTTATTTCCCTTGTGCCTGTGGGTGAGAGAGGCTCCACTCTTCGAGTCTCCCAATAGGTGGCACCATGTAAAGATCTGAGGATTTTTGTGCTTCCAGGCTGTTTTAGAACAGCCAGCTTGGTAGAGGTGGTGGAGGGGAGTATTATTTGCGTGTGCAGCTCTCTGGGCACTAGACCAAGACTGGCAGAATATTTTTGGTTTGTTATTATGCATAGTCCTCCAGATTACTTTCTAAGGATGATATATGTTTTTAATACTGTATTATTTTAGCATTAACTTCCACCAGCTATGAAAACAACTTTTTTCTATAAAGCAATGCAAATGATTTATAAGGACTATTTTGTACCTTCCATTCAGCCTAATATCTAACCATTTCTGATAAATATTTGGTCCTGACATCTTTAGGTGTGGGGCACAGAACATATCAGAGGAAGCCTTAAGTCCTTGATGTCTTTTGTCCCACAGGTGCCCAAGGATAAATCACCTCATGGTTGGATGAAAACATAGTACAAGGAACATATTAGTCAATAGGCTGGGGCAGGGGTAAGATATTTGCCATGGAAAATAGATTAGTGGCTCCATTTTATTTTAATTTTTGCTTCAATATCTGCCAAGGGATTTCTAGAACATACTAAAACCAAAACTCTTTCTGGTACGTGGACAAGGAAATGGATATTCATCGAGTCATTATTAATCCCTGATGCTGAAGGATCACACAAATACACAAACACACTTGGTTCATCATTCTCCCTGCTTCTCTAACATTTTTAGGTTCATAAAAAATGGCTGAGAAGTATTCAATAGAAGACACTGCAGATGTTAAAGACAGCCACAAGGGAAGCCTCACTCTAGGTCCTCTGCTGCCAAAATATCACAGAGTAAGATCCACCAAGTGGACAATTGACTTTCAAGACAAATTTATCCAAGTATGCAGAAGACATTTGTTTTCAAAGTTCATCAAAATTGGAAATTAGTGTGAATATGAGACACTGACAAAGTAAAGTCAAGGTCAGAAGCTCAATTTATGTCATGGAAAACACCTGAGCACAATTCATTTCAATCCAGTTGGTTCATCAAGTCTTTGTGAGGTCTTAGTCTGTTCTCTCATTTGTAGATTAAGGAACTGAGACTCAGAGCGACCAAACAATTTGCCCAGTTTCCAAGCTAATTAGTAGTTTGGTGAAACAAAAATATGGGTTTTCTCTGACATCTATGAAATGCTCTCGATACCTGCTACGGTTTGGACCTGAAATGTCCCTCAAAAGTTCACTAGTTGAAAGCTTGGTGACCAGCATGTGGTGTTATTGGGAGGTGGGGCCTACTTGGAGGAAGTAGATCACTGGGGGTGTGCCCTTGAAGAATATGTTTTGTCCGTACTTCCCTCCCCTGCTTCCTGGACAATATAAGGTGAGAAGTTTTCCTCAGCCATGCCCTTCCACCATTTTGTTCTGCCTTACCATGAGCCTAGTAGCTGTGGAGGAATGTGACCATGGACTGAAACCTCTGAAACCATGAGCGAAAATAAACCTTCCCTTCTTTAAATTGATTTCCTCTGGTATTTTGTCACCGTGACAGGAAAGCTAACACAACACCCAAAATACAACTGAACATTGCCTCTCAATGTGGCCCCCACTCTCTCTGAACAAATGCCAGCTATATTCCTATCATACTGAATTTGCAATCATTTCTTCATCTCTCTAGACCACATACCATGTTTTATCCACTTTTTGATCCAAAGCCTATGACAACAGCTACCACATGTTACAGTATAAAGTAATACTGCTAATAACAGTTTCTAACTGCTACTGGGTTCTTGGTTCACACCAGGCCGATGCTAACTCTAGAACACATTGCCTCCTTTGATCCCTATTATATCCTTTGAGCCAAGTACCACTGTTGCTCCCAGTTAAATTTGGAAATTGACACCCAGAAAGCAGCGTGCCCAGAAAATGGCAGAGCTCAGCTTCCTTCTCAGCTCTGTCTGACTATTCCATCAATCTTTGTTCAATGAGCAAATGAAGGAATGAACCTAATGTCAGGTACCAGGCCCTTGTTCCCACTTTGGCTTTGCCATTTTGTTTGTGAAAGCAAAGCCATCAACTCCTTTCCTTCTCACAGTACAAAGTAGAAGGTTATGTATGTGGACAGAGTATGGCTGGGAAAGTTTGTCTGGCCTCCAGGAAATGCTGAGACAGTTGTACCATGTCCATAATATATTAATATGCTTAATATGTTAAAACACAAATATATGCTGAAAAAGAGTTACAGAAACAACTGAATGTTTTCAATATTCAGACTTGGCAATGTAGCCCTCTGTGGGTAGCTTGATTTGGGTATAATGTCAAAATGTAAGTTTCAAGACTTCATAAATGTGAACCCAGGACTGAAAGGCCTTCTGGGCACACTCTGTGATAAGTCCCCATTAATCCTTAATCCACACACTCTGATCTATTTGTGAAGTTGTTGAAACTGTTTGCTATTGTTGCAGCAAAGCATTTGCTGTACAGGATACCGAATAATTACTAATTCTATTAAATGGTTATTTTAGCCAATTCATGTCACTGAAGAAATAAAGAAAATACATGTGTATCAAATAAAGTTGCCCTCTATCCCACACCCACTTGACATACTAGAGATCCAAATGGTTGGCTCGCAATAGAGACATGAATACGCTCAATTTTCTTCTTTTCATAAATTATTATTTGAAAAAAATTATTAGTTGCTCACATTTCAGCTTGCGTCTCAACAGTTGGTGTTGAACTAAGATTTGAAAATTGTAAGTCTCATCTTAGCTGGAAATAAATTGAATGAATTTGTATAAGACATGATATTTTCTACTACAATTCTTCAGAAGCATAATCACAGTAAAGAGAGTTTGTGATTTGTCAACCTTTGAACCATCTCTATCAAAGAGCTGAAAGATGCCAGGAAGAAAGGAGAGGAGAGAACAGGAAAGGAGAGAAGAGGAGAGGGGAAGGAGGGGAGGAAGAGGGAAATGAAGAGGCTCTTATAGAACATATCCAAATATTATCCTCATGAAATTCTTGTGGCTTCATAACCTTGCCAGAACTGCTAGGTTTTTTGTAGCTCAATAACAGTAACAAAAATTACATAGCCATACATAGCACTGAAAGTTAATTTTAAACAATAAAAGCAAACAATGAGAAAATGACATAGAGATCTCCTGAAAACAATTCAGAAAGTCTTTCGCTGAGGGAAGGAGTCCTTTTCAGTTTCTCTCTTCTGTTGCTCTTGCTAACAACACACACATACACACACATATGTACACATGCACACAAGAAGACAGAGCTGTAGAGGGCATTGTTTAGGACAGTGTGAGGCCACTGAAAACAGTCAACCACTTCCAAAACAGGCATGTGGTAATTTGAAAGGCAGGAGCCACTTCCCGAGCCAAACAGAAATTGAATTACTGGCTGTTAACTGGATATTTCAGTCAGAAACTTAACAAGTGAGAAACTTTCATACTCAATATAAAAACCAATATTTAGGAGCTGGGAACTTAGCTCAGTGGTTCTGCTGCCTGCCCTCCAAGCACAAGGACCCGAGTTCAACCCCCAGTACCAAAAAAAAAAAAATATTTAAAGAATGTTGCATGCACATATTTGCCATATATGCAAATATTTAAGACTGTCTAGTAAATTCATTCTATCTCCTATGTGTTGTGTCAACAACACATCATTAGTCACCAATATTACATGGTCTCCATGAACCCTACTTTTCTTGACAGTCCATGGGACTATTTAAGCAGATGCTTCCAAAAGCAAATGTTTACAATCTACTTTTTAGAATATAGTACATGCATTACAAGAAACAATGGGAAACATGCTGAAGAACTAATGCCCTTCCTCAGGGTCAGCGTCTTTGCAGTTAAACTGAAAAATATCTATTAGCTCTTTTCCATGTTAGCATATGGACAGACCTGGTGTTTCACACAAAGAAAGTCCACCCTGCTCTCCATGGAGATATGATTGAAAAGGCTGTGTGCTCACTTAATCTTCATTGAGTTGATTGTATTTAGACACACCACGGGAGCCTACCACTGAATTTAAAACATGTCCTCTGATAATACTAATGGCTTGCTTAGTATACCTTTTTACATAAGGATAGTCTCAGGGTACTAAATTATCTTCGAGTCCAGAAAGAACGAAAGCTGAATTTAAATCCCAAAGCATATTCTCTGACAGTGCACTCCCAGTGAATGCTTGCCATGTTCAGTTTGTATATGAAAGGGTGAACAGAGGGTCCAGGGCCCCAGTTTGGTGACTTTCATGATCATCAATGTTGAGCTATGTCATCTCTATGGGTGTCACTTCTGGTGTTTGATGGTATGAATATCCTCCAATGTCACTCAAGGTTAGAAATAATTTCCACATGACAGGACTATTGTGCAGACCTGCCTGGCAGGAAATGCCCACACTGGCACCCTAAGGGAAAGACACCCATGTGGTAGAGAAGGCGTTGGTGCCTGCCAGGGACTCACACTCTCACTACAGGACAGGTCTTCTGAGGACAACAACATGCGTGGAAAGTCCACTTAAAGGCTCCTTCTCTTCGGCCATGCTCAGGTTTTCCCACCTGAATTCTGACCCCAGCCTCTCTCATTCCTTGGGTTGGATGGGAGAGGCAGAGAGGGAGAGTTTCCCTCTCCTCCATTCTGTCTGCACCATAGTTTTAAGATTTCCCCCCCCACCCTGACCCCACCTCCAAGACAATCAGTGCATTTTTTTTTTTTTTTGCCCCAATTCTGGCAGCATTTCCAAGAATCTTCTGCCAAATCCACAGTTGTCACTGACAACAAGGCTCCAAAGCAGGGAGCAAACGAATATCTTTTATATCCTATCAAATCAAGAACCAACTCCAGAAATGTAATGGAATTCTCCAAAAGAGATATTTTTATTTCATGCTAACAAAAAGAAAATTTTAATGAGTGGTCCCATGAATTGAATTACGTACCCTCCCAACCCCTAGATTTTATGGTGTTTGGCGTGGGAGCTTTCAACTAACACGAGTAGCTTTGATAAAATTGTCCCTAAAATTTTTTCCAGTTCCAAATTATTTGAAACTATGTGTCATTTATAAAAATCCATTTTGTTGGTGGGAAGTACTGAAAATGAGAAGAGAGAAATTGTTAGGGAAAATAATAAAAAAATAATAAATAATGACAAACTAACAAAATTCTCAAAAAGTAAGAATATCATCCTGAGACTTGTCTAGTGCAAATTCTGTCTTGTGGACCTCCTCAAATATAATTTATTATTATTACCATTTTCTGACTTACGGTCAAGCTTTTGATACTTCTGTCTTGAAATGTAAATGGCCCTATCCCTAAAAATACAATATTGATAAATCAATTAAATAAAAATACAGCTTCATGGTATGGTAAAATATACACTAACTTTTCTCAAATATGTGTAAATTACAGACTGATTAGGTAAGCAATTAAGGGTAACAAAGAGTTAGTAATGGGCTAATAAAGTAACGCATCAGTTTGGGATGGTAGCAGCAGAAACGGTCACTGATGACTCCTAAGGATGGCTATTTTATGTGCTCAGACTGCTTTCTCAACTGTTCTGCAACTTTTCCCTAGTCCCTACCCTTCTCCAGTAATAGGGAGAAGTAATAGTAATAGTAACCTGGGTCCTTCACACTGAGGTACATCCCTAACCCACCCTTACCTATTTAAATTTTGAGACAGTCTCACCAAGTTATCCAGGCTGGGCTCGAACTTGTGATCCTCTGCCTCAGTGCCCCAGAGTGCTGGGATTTCTGGCCTGAGCAGGCCTGTGCCGCCATACCTGGCTCTTGGCCGGACCCTACCTGCAGACCCACACACGTACACTCTCCCTCACACCTCCCAACTATTCATACACAAAAGTATCTGTGTTTCTGCAAAAAGAAAGTAGATTATTGCTTACTCAGAGCTGAGGAAGAAGAATTAGGTATACTTAGGGTAAAGAAATATCCCATAGCTAAAGAAACAATAGGGTTACTTTTGGGAGATAAAAATGTCCTAAAAAATGACTGCGGGAATTACTATATATATATGGTGAAATACTGAAAGCCATTGAATTGAAAACTTTAGTCAATTGTATCATATGTGAATTACATAATAGTAGAGCTATTTTAAAAAACATGTACCTGGCTTAAGTCTGAATGTTCACTTTGGAGGAAGCTGGATGAAACATAAGGGAGGGTACGAAAGGAGGAGCAGAACCCAAGCTACACCTTGTGGGCTCCACTTGACAACAGGGATAAACATCCTCAGCCAAGGTCCGTGTCAGCTTCTCCACTGAGCCTGAGCCTTCTGCCTTTGGGGGCCAAATCCCAGCAGCCAGGACCAGGAAACATTCTTCTACCTCCAGGGGGAGAACCGTCCCCTGGCTACTGAGTGCTTTATCAAAGCCTCAGCAGAGTGGGTCTGAGGAGCATAAAGAATCCATGCAGGTGGAGGTGGAGGAGCAAGTGTGAGAAGCCTGTGTGAAGCAGGCTGCTGGGCCTGGGCTTGCCTCTCCCATCAGGAATACATTAACATGCAGATCTGGCAGAGCAGTTTCCCCTAGCTCTTGCAACACACCTCCTGCCTGATTCCTATCCAAAATTCTAATTAATAGCAATCCATATTTTCACACAACCCTGGCAGTTTGAATATGCAAGTGCTTATTCAATGCTCCGGAGACCCCCAAGCACCCTTTCCCAGCACATGGCTCCGTACAAGGGCCTCGTGTCTGAAATGCAGACGGCGCCTGGCTGTCACCATCCTAATGGCAAGGCAGCTGTGCTCCCCAAAGCCAACAAAGTGGGTCCCGTGCGCAGAAGACATGCCTTAGCTCCCAGCCACCATCTGCCTGGCTGCTGGGTGCAGGCCTCAGCACAGAGAGACAGCTGCCCCTGACAATGGGGGAAACAGCAGCGCTTCCTCAGCGCCTTTGGCAACAGGGAAAAAAATTCTCTGCAGAAAGAATATGTAAAATTGCCTCAAATTTCAGATGCAACTGCTATTATGCCTCCTCGCAGCTAAATGATCCCACTCAGAAGGATGGGTTCTGTTTAGCAACTGTAACAATTAGGCACATTTGTATAGAATAAGACACTAACAAGGCTAAAAGACTATTGTCCCGGACAAAGAGTCTCTCTCACAAGCTCTCGCATAAAAAAAATGATACCTTTACAAAAAAGTAAAACCTCTTCCAAAACCCGTCTTTGAAGTAAAACGACTATCGCTAATTACTTTGTCGTAAGCACAAATAAAAATTGCTTTCCTCAAAATTCCTAATGCTAAATAAATTACTGTAGTCAAAAAGATGTATTCAATTAATTCTTTATTAAGGGTGTTGCAAAATCTAAGTGATTGTTCTCAGGGAAGTTAGGCAGTGCCAGAAAACATTTATCACTTAGCTTAGTAATGACAGTATTTACTTAGAAAGTTCTAAAAGTTAAAATCAGAAATACAAGGATTACTTGTATAAGCCAAGCCTCAGAAGGCAAGGAAAACTACACACAAGTATTATGAAGGTCAGAAACCATAACCTCACTGGAGGGCTTTTTACAGCAGAATCCCAGGCCCCCGCCGGGCCCCCTCCTTCCCACGGTGCCTGTCAGCCGGGCTCCCTGATGACTGGCAGGGCATTAATGGGCCACTGGTCCTCAGTGTGCTGTGCACAAAACAATCCATTAGGGGCATGGGAAGAGAATATTAAAATGCTTATGATTAATCATATACTTTTTCAGTCTATTTTTGGATATCACCTATCCACATACCTGTATATAACTTATAAATAAATGCATAAATTGGGGGCACATGCTCAGGAATGTTTGGAGACTCCTGCTCTGGAAGGCAGAGAAGGGTCTCAGGAGGGTCAAGGATAGGGGGGTGGTTGGGAGGGTCAAGATCAGATCTGCAGTGTAAGAGTCAATCCGGCAGGGGTGTGGCAGGTTGATGGGCCACTGCAAGCCAGAAGGTGGCGAGACCTGTTAGGTTTTCACCATGATTGAATTTGAAACCTTAGCCCATTCGGGAAAAGAAGGCCTGAGCCTCTGGGGACCTTATAGGCCCCTCTGCAGAGTGCAGCTGCCAGACTTCCTCCCAGAGCTCTGGATGAGAGCGAAACACCAGGTCTTCCTGGGAAATCGGCCTCCAGACTTCAATTTGCCTGTTGAAGAATCCAAGACCCAACCCTGAGTCTGCTTTAGCCGATTGTGGCCATGCAGTTTTGCATCCTATCCTCGCCTTCTCCCTTCTCCAGGAGGTTGTTCCTGACCCTAGAAGACTCTTTGCCCACCCTGAGGCACAAGTCAGTGGCTTTGGTGGATGGAGGTCCTGGAACCACCACAAGGAGGAGTCCTAGGGCCCACAGCTGTACCCAGAACCCCCCATCTGAACTCAGCACCATCAGGAATGCTGGGTGTGCTTTCATTTTAGTCCTGTACCAGGGAACCACCCCATCACCCACATCAGCTTCTGCCTGCTGCTTTTGAGTATTCCAAATGTCCCCAAGCTTCACCTCAAAGATCTTTCCAAACAGGGGTGAGGACCCGTGTGGCCCAGACACCACCCCTTGGAAGGGAAGCCAGCCTCTGCTCAGGCAGGCATATGTCTTTTGGCTGCTGGGTCCAGCTTGGGGGTGTGAGGGGAGCTCCACAGGGAGTGGCCTGGCTTAGGGGGACATTTTTACTAAGAGGTAAGCAAATATTTCAGTATGGCAGCAAGTATAGTCATGGTAATGTATATACCACCAGGAGGGGCCTAAATAGATGTGTAACATTTCGCTGCTCTGTTAAAGTTTTCCTCCATTTTCTTTCCTTTCTTAGCAGAAGACAATGTGTCCCTGGGGCCACAGGCCCTGGGGGCTTTGCCTACTGGAAAGTTTACTGGAAAAGCTAAATAAAGTGCACACACAGCCACAGAACCTGTCTCAGAGGTGTTATCTGAGGACAAATAGAACTATCTTAAAAACTGTAATGTACTGTATAGATTCTTGACTCTCCAGCTAGCACTGAATAAATGTACATTTTTCTTCCTAATTGTTTTCAGACCACTGACTAGAATTACAGCATGAAAAGGCCGCTGTCATGTTCCATATACATTTTTAATAGATATCTTTAAACATTTAGACAAAATATTATTTTTAAATGGCAATTCTTTAACTGGTAAATGTAATTATCTAACTTTAAAGGAAAAAAAACCCTGACAATCAAAATATTCTGTCATTGTTCTACTAAAGCACCTAAAATATCTTTTCAGCAAATGAAATCATTCTTTATTTTATGCTTTTAAAAATGCATTAGGATAATTGCTTTGCAAAAATCACCTTCTCTGCTCCTAGCGTGGCTGCCACGTCCCTCACATGCCCATCAATTGTGCACACTGGCATGATATCCTGATGATCACCAGGGGTGAGTCCCCCTAACAGCATGTTTATAAGAGTATTCAGTTGAGCAATCTGCAAAATAGTTATATTTCAATGGAGATATTATACTGTGAAAAAAAATCTATTATATGTCAAGTGCTAAATGAAGCAGTTATAGGACCAAGACACATTTATTGGTGCTTTTAATCAAAGCAAATAACTTTTGCAACCTGATCATTCCATTGTTTTCTTGCGATTTTAATTTGCTTCTTTAATAATGAAAACATACTTTTCAACTAGCAGCTGCCACTTTACTTCTGGATGAACAAAACACAAGATTTCTTTTTCACATTCTTGGTTTACCATCTCCCTGTGGCTAGAATCTGTTTCCCCAGAGTCCTGGGGCAAAAACAAAAAAAAAACATAGAGAAGTCAGTAGCCTTACAAAGGTTGTCCAGAAGTACACATTCTCCTTAAGTCCAAAGAGAAACTAAGAGACTCTTAACCCCATCGGTTGGTGGCAGAAGAGCTAAGGAACTATTGCTCCTGTGTGTTGCATTTGTTCCTCTGTAAAGTTTAAAGTTCAAGAAAAGGAGGCTCTTTGTGGGCTGTGCATTGAACGCCAACATGCTTTCTTTCAACATGCCGTTCATCACCTCCACCACAGCGGGAGACCTGAGCTACCTCTCAGGACTAAATTTCAAAAGGTGCATTTGTATTTCCAGAAAATGTTGTGTCTGTAAAGAAATCACCCCTTTAAACTTCAAAATGTAGTATAAAGCTGTGGACTCTACAATGAGTCTCCCCATACCTCGGCGAATCTGACCACAAACTCCGTGCCCTACAGTACTGTGGACTCCTCAAGGGAATACAAGGCACACGGCCTGGAGGCTGCTGGTGCACCCAGTCCAGGGGTATATGTGCTATTAGCATTTGCACCCACAATACTAATAACAGTCCTATGAGATCTTGTCATCATCTCTGTTTGCAGATGAGGAAACTGAAACAAGAGAGATGAAGAAACTGGCCTGGTCACCTAGCTGATCTCCCTTGCTGTCCTCTGTAGATGCTCAGTTGATGTCTATTGACAGCCACAAACCTACCTAAGTCTTCTTCCATGTAAACTCTTCCACGTCCTTGTCCATGACTCGGGAGGCCCCAAGTCTGAGCCCTGGTCAAAGTCACTTGGACAGCAAAGCCCAGCCCATACGGAGGTCACAGGGAGCCAGGACTGCCAGGTTCCACTGGCTCCTTTCCCCTGACTCAACAAGTCCCAGCTGACAGAAAAGTGTGGGGTCGCTCGCCTTCCCCCTCCTGCCTATAATCTTATTTGCAGAGAAGATTCATTTGAAATCCCATCCAAATCTCACGCTAGGATTTCCCTTTCTAATATCTGCCTGTTTTCCAAGCAGGAAGTGTGACTAATCACAACATTGTGATTGGAAGAGCCTGTAGAGGGCTCTCGGTGCCAGGTCTGATTAGACTCTGCACTCTTCAGGCTGTGCAAGGAGGGCCTGCAGCAGGAGGGTGCTCTGGCGCCACTTCACCCCCAAACCTGGCACCCTAGGCCTCACCAAGGAAAGTGAGGTGTGCTCCAGTCCGGTGCAGCCCATCCCAAGACAAAGCCCCTGATTCTGCCACTTGCCACCTCCTTCTCCCACCCTCCAGCCACCAGCTCTGCCTGCCTGTCCCCATCCGCGAGGGCTGCATTACGGCACCCACATCCCCCAGTTTAGTACATGTCTGGGAAAAGAGCATGTGGACCTGAAGCCTTTCCAGAACAAGGAAGGTCAAATGGTGCCAGACACTTAAAGGGAGAAACCAGCTTGGGCATGTGAGGGGCTGAGGGGTGTAAATGTGACAGCATGTGCACATGTGTGAGAGAGGGAATGTGTGTGCGTTCGTATGTGTGGCATTCAAGCGTATGCATGCATTAGGCCTGGGGTGGAGAAGGTCCAGGGAATGCAACCAGCGATCTGGTCTCACCATTCCAAGGAAGAACAAGGGAAAAATAACACCGTATGGAACTCAAGACACCATCTTCTGCTGGAGAAATCACTAAAGTTTCAATCAAGAATTTTCTTCCAAGGATGATAAGCGTCATGTTTTTTTATAACAGGAATATTGAGCACTGACTACATGCAGGGCTGTGTAAGCATTTCACATGACTCCCATCCTAAGAAATATATACTATTATTTCCATTTTTCAGATGAAGAAATTGGGACTCAGAGAGGTTAAGTCATTTCCTCAATGTCACCCAGCTAATAAATGCTGAAGCTAGATGTCAAATTAAGCAGTCTAACAAGTGTAGGTCTAAAGTCAGTGCTAATACTTCATTTCATTCCTAGTATTAAGACACTGTGCTCTCTAATTACCATGACTTTCACTCCCAGATCTATTATTTACACCCAATTTCACAACAGTACCAGGCCCAGGCCAGAGGTTCTCAGGTGTTGGAGAGTAAAAGATCACTGAGGAGCTTGCTGAAATGTAGTCTTGGGTGAGCTGGGTGTAGCTCAGCACTAGACTGTGTGTTTAGCATGCATGGTGCTCTGGGTTCCATTCCTAGCACCAAAAACAAACAAAAGTACAAAGTCTTTGCTACATCCTAGTGATTCTGATTCCTTTTATCTGAGATAAGTCCAGGAATTGCACTGTCAACTGGCATTCTAGCTGGTTCTGCAGCAGGGTACAGACATTTGTCTTCTGTAGGGCTCAGAATTGAAGGCCAAGCTAACTTAAATGTTTCTATCCCTGTTATTCACAGGCATCATCCTCCCTCTCCATTCCCAGTACACGCTCACTAGGTATAGGAACATGCAAGTACAAGACTAAAATACAGCAAAACTTTAGAGAACTTTTTTTTTGCAATTCTAAAATTGAGAGGGGGAAATAGTCTATTTCCTAGAATCTCTGAATATATCAAAAACAAAAAGCAAGTCAAGGCTGGGCATGTGGCTCAGTGACGGAGTGCCTGCTAATCACGCATGAACCCCTGGGTTTGATCCCTAGCATTAAAAGAAAAAGGCAAGCCAGTGTATTTCAAGAGACTCTCAGCTCTGTGAGGGCAGGCACAGTAGCTAGCACTTGCTAGACATGCAATCAAATACACGTGGGATAGGTAAATGAACGCAGGATGAAGTCAATCTCAGGAGTTTCAGCATTTTTACTAACAAGGACACTTGGGAAGCAAGGCTGCTCATCGTAGCACTGTTGATAATTTGACCTGACAGTTCCTTGATGTGGGGGCTCCACTGCATTGGAGGGTTTTTATCAGCATCCCTGGCCTACACCTAACAGACATCAGGAACAACTGCTCCCTGGGCAGTCCACACACCCAAAACTACAACTCCAGACATCGCCAAGTGGCCCTTGGGTGGCAAAATCATCCCTGGCTGAGAACCACTGCTTTAACAGAAGTGAGAAAAGTCTTGAATATCTTAATTGCTTTTTAAAGGTTCCTGATTCCTTTCAATAACATCCTATTCCTCTCTAATGACATCCTATTCTTTCCCCCAAAAAGTTTTCTTTTTCTTTTTTTAATGGCCTCAGAAATTTTGGAAACTCTCCAACCCTTTTTAGAACACTTTTCTAATGTGGTTTTGAAGGAGATGAAAAGGTACAACAATGTCAAATTTCAGAACACGGGGAGAAGAATATCATGAGAAATTTTAGAGAGACAAAAACTACATAGCAAAAGAGAAGAGTCAGAATGATACAGGACTTTCTTCTGGATGCTAGAAGATGTAGACAAATAGAGTCAAAATTCTGAAGGACAGTTATTTTCCATCTAGAATTATTTACTTAGCCCAGTATTCAAACATGAGTTTTTGGGCCAGGGATTTAGCTCAGTGGTTCCAGCGCTGGGCTCGCAAGTGCAAGCTCCCAGTTCAATCCCCGGTACAAAAAAATATATAAGGTTTGAATAAATTTAGTTTTAGACACACAAGTAATCTCAAACTTTGCTTCCCACACACCTTTTCTTAAGAAGCTTCTAGAAGATCCCCCCCATTAACTAAAAGAATCAATCCAGAAACATGAGACCCAGGAAGGAGGATATCTAACCCGAGGAATCCAATGTGTGACCTCCTCCAGACCTGAAGAGCACCCAGTCCAAATGTGAGGGAGGATGGATAACTGGGTGACAGAAGTCTGTGGGAGGAAGCACAGAAATGATTGAATGTTTGGAACTGGACAAACTATACATAGACATTGAGTGACAGATCTGTTAGCAAATTTGGAGAAACTTTAATGACGTGCTTAGAATCAAGCAAGAGAAAAATAAGGGAAAATGTTTACTTCAGAAAAAAAGCTAGTTTTGGGGGAAATCATTATATAACATAATTATGGTATATATCCTTGACTGAGACTTCTGTGACATAAATATAAGCCATAGTTTGAATGTGCCCCATCCAAAATTCAGGTGAAACTTCATCTCCATGGTGGTGGTCCTAAGAGATCTGTTAATCACTTCGGGGAATTGATTAAGCCGTGAGGACAGAGCTCTTGTGAACGGCTTAGTGGCTTATAAACAGGCTGGAGAACTAGCTTGGGCCCTTCCTCATTCTTCTTCTTGTGTTCTTCAGCCACATGCAAGTGCCACCTATGAGGACGAGATCTTCACCAGACACCCAACATACCAGCGCCTTGGACTTGACTTCCCAGCCTGGGGAACAGTGACATTTCTGTGACATTTCTTATATTTCTTATAAGCGACATTTCTGTTGCTTATAAGTTATCTTATCTAGGGTATTTTGTTATAGCAGCCTGAACAGATTAAGACAGTCTAAGGGATGTGGGTGGGAGAGGGAGGAAAGTAAGAGAGCTAACTTGTTACTGACTCACCACAAAGTCAGTAGATAAGAACTAAAACATGAAGCAGCAGTATGATCACATTTTTGGAAGTAAAGGGGTAAATACCAGAAAAAACAGTTAAGAGAGAGTTGAGAGCAGTTGACCCTGAAGAAAAAGACTAGAGATGGAAGGAGGGAGGGCAGCAGAGGACTACTGCTGTTTGTTAGAAGCCTTGCGTCCCTGACTATCTTCAGCCGTGCACATGAGTACTCTGCCTTACTAGACATTAACTCAGAGATGTAATAAAATGAGGAACAACTCTGGCACCAGCGCTGGTAGCTGATAACCACCACCATTCCTGATGCCACGGTTGCTCTTGCAATGTCCCCGCCTTGCTCCCAGCCAGAGAGGCGCTCTGGCATCCTGCCCCACGAGCAGAGTCAAGTCCATATGAAGGCTATGAAAGTGCATTTTATGAGTCTTTCATTCCACTTTTGCTTCCATCATCTGCCGACCTTCTTGCTTCCACTTGCTGTGGGCCTTTCCTGCTTCCTCAGCCTCCAGGATGTGGCTCACCAGGTGCTCTCATCTCTGCACCCTTCAGTCTTTCTCCAGGGTCCCCTCCCAACAGACCCCCCCATCCCACCTAAAAATAACACCTCTAACCCTCTTTACTCTCTCCCTTCACCTACTTTATTTCATTTAAAGCAACTTTTCTGCCTGTTTACCTGCCTATTCCCCCTCTCGAAATTGAATGTAAACTTCAAGCAGGAAGGACTGTCTGTGGCTTTGCCGGCATATTCCCAGCATAAGAACCATGCCTGGTAAGTAAGAACTAAATAAATATTGGTTATGTGGATGGATGACCAAATGAGTGGGAGGATGGATGAATAAATAAATGAATGATTTCACACTGTCCTGCTGAACAGGGTCTCAACCTAAAGTATATGAAGTTCTTGGACTAAATAATTTTCTGCAGGCCCAAATTACTTCCACAGATGATTTTTCCTGTCCTTTCATCTTCCTGACCCATCAATGGGTTTGAATTTATAATCTTCCTGCCTCAGCCTCCCAGAATGCTGGGATTATATGGATAGCCCACTATCCCAGCCCATTCCCTTTCCCTTGCCATTTTTCTTCTAACTGCAAGTCTCCATTTCTGATGAAGGAAACTACTTTGGGCTTCTGCAGTTGATAGGTTTAGCACTTATTTTGCATAGTCAAATAGCTTGTTAAGCCCTGAACATCCGGTTTTGAAAGCACAGGACAAGGACAGCTACTAGAGGGACATAATAAAGAATGCAGATGTACTTGATAGAGAGAAAGTGCCCCCCGCCCCAGGGAAACCGCACTGTCATCAGTTTCATTTGTGTCTTCAGGATTATAATTTATGGAGGTGACCGAGTGACAATACCGAGAGGCAGTCCCATAGAAAGAACTTATTTCTTACATTTCTCAAGAGGAGGGGACAACCCACACTATGCAGGGCATCATGGGAAAGAACCAGGTATGGTCAGAAGGCAAGAAGGAGAGAAGGGAAAGCCAAAGTCTGAGCCTTGTGTGTTTTCTGAGGGAAAGACAGGGCAGGGGGAACAGCTTAGGATTGTCTCACTTGAAGAGTAGCACTGTTTGGGCTATAAAGATGGTCTCTAGTGTTGTGGTACCTGGCTCTGGGTGATTTAGCACTAGAGAAATAGCTGTTGTGTAAGAGTTAAATAAGGGGGTGGATCAGAGCCTGGGCTCTAGGTCACAGGAAAGATGGGAATTACTCTGGTTTAGTTTGGTCCTGTAATCCACAGATGCCAAAAGGACAAACACAGGATCTAAGAAAGCACAGTCAGAATGTCACTGCCCATAATATTAGCAGATCTTGACTTAGCTGAACTGAATACAGCAAGCTGAGAAGGAAAGAGCCACTAACGCACTTTAGACTATCTCTCCTGGATGTGTCTTTGTTTAGTCACTTTCCTGTCACCGAGAAACAATATCCAACATCCAGGACTTACAGGAGAGTTGTATTTTGGCTCATAGTTTTAGACGTCCCAGTCCACGCATGGTCAGCCAACTGCAGGGGAAAAACAGCATGGTGGAAGAGATTGGCAGAGGAAAGCTGATTGTGTCATGGCCAGGAAGCAGAGCGGGCAGGGAGGAGTGGGGGAGGGAGGAGGTCTTTCCAGGTCACACCCCAGTGATCCCGTTCTAACCAGGCCCCAGACCTAACAGCAAATCAGTTAATGAGTGTAGCACCCCATGATCCAATCAGCTTCCAAACACATCAGGCTTTTGGGGGACATCCCAGATCTAAACCAGAACAGTCTTTAAAAAATGAGTTTTGTTCACTCTAGTGATTTCTGTCAGTACCAAAAGCAAACTTTAAAAAATAATCGCTGGCGGGGCGACCACTTTCCAGTCCCCCTTCTGTCTCTCTTAGACAGAAGCTTTCTTTCTCTCAATAAATTCCTACTCTTAAAAAAAACTAAAATAAAATAATCCTTGGCATCAATAAATCAAAGTATGTTATAATTCATTTCTTTAAATTTCCTTTAACAACAAATAATGTACTAGACAGGGGATTTAGCTCAGTGGCAATGCTCCTGCCTCGCAAGCACAAAGACCTGAGTTTGATCCCTGGTACCAAAAAAACAAAAGAAAACCCAGTGTACTACTATGACTCAAGATTTAGAAACTATATTGTAGTATATTGCAAGGAAATGTAAAAAATCCAAAGAAGCATTTCAGAAATTAGTAGAATTTTATTTCACTAGGAGTACTAGAGACATTCATTTTAGAATCAGAATACTTTTCTCAAATTAATTCCAAATCTTAAATAATCAACTAGACCCTGCTATGGTACACGTATATCATACCAATATAGGTTATGAAACAATAAAAATAACAATAAAGTTAAACGTGTTTTGGTTTAAAAATGAATGTGAATCTCACACTCCCTGATGATGTTAGAACACTTTTAGGAAAGCAAATCTTCAAGATTGAGTACTGTTGCTCTTACTAATATCAGCAATGCTCAGAGACTTCCACTGAGTCATTTCTATACCAATATTACTTCCTCTTTCCGAAAAGTGACACCAAACAAACCAACAAGTAATTATCGTACTGTACTATAACTGTCCTGAAGTTTATTCCTCTTTTGGCCCCTCAGACTCTAGGAAACACAATGGAGCTATAAGATCATCAGATTTGGACCAAAACCAGGTATGAAGTGATAAGAGAAAAATGGAGTATTTAACCAGGTAGAACTAACTAAAAGGAGGATCAAGCTGGCTCCAATTGTGCGACATACACAGAAATAAGTCTCAAACCAGGCGAGTGACTGAATAAGTCTTCAGGAATGGGAGAAGCAAGCCTGTCATTTTTCCAGATGGGAGAAAAGGTTCCAGAAGGGAAGGAAATAGGCATGAGCTGAGGTGAGAGAGCAAAGGCCCAAACACAGTGAGCTAGATGAAGCCTTTGGACTTTACATGGTGAGCAAGAGGGAGCTGCAGAGGAACCTGGTGGGAGGCAGTGCCTATAAAAAGCATCATTTGGGGCAGAGTGGGTGAGTTATGTACCATTTGCAGAGAAGGCTCAGAAGAATCTAAGCATAAGGTGAAGGCTGCAAACAAAAGGGCGACGACCCCTAGAGACATTTTAAAGAATGATCCAGTTCCAAGTGAGAGGGCCAAGTACCAAGGAGTGGTCGAAGAAGGAGCCACAGGTCTCAGGAGACCTAAGATACTTGCTCACCACCTCCCACAGAATGACCTCGGGCACACTGACCACAGGAGAAATGGACTGGTGATGCCTGTCTCGGGAGCCGAGACAGATCATGAGGCATGGCAGGGACAGGTGTCAGCACGGGTCTGGCACAAGGTAGGGATTCAATAAATTCCTAATAATAGTTCTGAACATGTAAGTGTTTAAATTAGTATCAGGAGAGAAGACTCACCAATCATTTCCACCTTTCTAGGCGAGGACACCGAGGGCCACTGGCAGAGCTGGCAGAGGGGTCCCTTGGGGAGTGGGCAGTGTACCAGGCAGGCGGGACTTGGACACACAGTGTGCTCTGGCAGGAGGGTCTGGGGCAGTTAGGACCTCACCACTTCCATCCAGACGTACAAATAGACCAGCAATGAAGTTTACTTTTCAGGACAAATTTCCAAGCTTTACTTCTCCTCTGTTCTATACAAAGCATATATTTTGATCAGTGATTTTTTTTTTAATTTTTAACTTGAAGAGCCTTCTAGTTTAAAAAAAAACAAAACAAAAAACAGAAGCATCTCTGAAATTTCATCATTCAGTCGTGAAAGTGACCACAGTTAGAAGAGACAATTGAATAATTTCTGTTATTTTCTGGATGTGTTTTTCCATCTCTGGCCTTCTCTAATAAGAGTTTGCTTAGTCAATTCCCAATTAGCTTTGTTCTCTGAGAGGAGCGGTGAAACAGATAAAAACAAACTACTGATAACACAAAAACCATTTGCTGCTGTTCCCAGATTGCCCTCAGCCCCCAGTCCCTCCCCTCCCAGAGTCCTCCAATCAGCATCTGCAGACCCCCAGCACACGGTGTCAAAAGGGGACAGTGGGTCACATAGATAATCTGCTCAAGGGTAATGGATTTGACTATAATTTAGCATTGATTAATTATAGTGTCCAATTTCAATTCAGTGCTATTCACTAACTAATTAGATAAGGTTTTTCCATGCTCTATTTTTGGCACAGAAAACTGTAAGCATAGGTACTTTAAAATTAGTAGTGCTGTTGAAAATTAATAATCATTTATCCCCAGCCTCACAGTGAGTGCTCTGTGAGGGTCAGGAGCCCTTCTTCCCAATCCAACCTCCCTTGGGAGTTTGTGACCCCAGGTAATCAACTTGACCTCTTGGAGTGGTTTCTTTCTTTAGGAAGCAGAGGTCTGTGGTTGTCCCCAGGGATGTTGTTCTAGTCTAGGTCACAGGTGTGATGCATGTAGCCCTTAGACCTGTACCTATAAATCTAAGGCAGTGGGTCACAGCTGGTGACAATTTTGCCCCCAGGGGCCATGTCTGGAGATACTTTTATTGTCAGGCCTGGCAGGGGATGGTAGAGTGTGATACTAGCACCTAGTGTGCTAGTAGTAATAGACCAGGGATGCTGCTAAACATTCTGCAATGTCCAAGACAGTCTTCCACAATAAAGAATTATCTGGTCCAAAGTGCTAATAGTGCTGAGACTGAGAAATTCTAATACATACTAAGCATTTTGACATAGATCGGTGGTCTAGGAATTGACCTATTTTGGGAGAGAAATCAAAATTTAAGTTATAGGATAACAGAATAGTAAATTTGAATTTATAACTGAAGCACCAAAGAGCCTATAAATATGGAATTTCCATAGTAAGGGACAAGACCAGACCACCATGTAGAAATTTCATGAGACTGTTTAAAAGCTGGGGGCCATAAAACCTTCAAGGAGGACAGAAAAAGATTGGTGTCAGGAAAGGATGGGTGGAAGGCATTCTTTCCCTGAGGGCTACCCTGCATGACTCCTAGCCCTACCTCACCCCACCTGGGAAAGAGTCAGCCGTGGGACTCCAAAGTCTGTGTGGAGTGGAAACTCCAGGAACAAGCTACGGAAAGAGCAGCAGCTAGAGGAGTAACCTGTGCAAACCACTTCCAGGGCCTGACACTGGAGGGACCCTCAGAGGAAACTGAAAACCCCACCAGCTAGAGTCACCTTTAAGCACCCTCCTGACTCAGGCGGTGCAAAGCTAGCTCACAACCACACCACTGAACTGAGAACTTCACTCTACCCTTTTCTCTCCCACCACCTGGTGCATTAAACTAGACAAAGCTGAAAGTTGGAAAGTGGAGAATGAGAAAGAAAAAGCTATCATATTTTCTTCTCCATAGTTGGTGGCCTATGATGAGCAAGCTGTGAGGGAGTAGGAAAAGGGAAAATCTCTATTTTTTCCTACAGTACTGGGGATTAAACCTAGGGACTTTGCCAGGAATTTAGCTCAGAGGCATTGTGTCTGCCTCGCAAGCACAAGGTCCTGAGTTTGATCCCCGGTACCAAAAAAAAAATGCAGGACTTTGTACCAAGCTACATCCACAGCCCTTCTTTTATTTTGCATCAGTGTCTCGCTAGTTTGCTAAGTTGCCCATGCTGGACTTGAATTTTTGATCCTCCTCCTTCAACCTCCTAGAGTCTAGCTGGGGTTACAGACAGGCAGCACTGCGGCTCACTGAAGAATCTTACTTTTAAAGGTCTATTGAAGCACTGATTGTGCATTAGACTGGAATTTTATTTCTAAATTAAGAATATGTGTTTTGGTTTAAGTTGATGGTAGGGCTTTCTACTTCTTATGGGACTAGAACATTCCTGACACCTGTCAGAGCTTTCATCCAACAAAAACTCCCCCACTGAATAAATTTGACAGAGCACGAAGTCAAAAATAAGTTTTATTCCAATTACATCTTACTCATCACACTTGTTCAACACACCCATTTTCTTTCTTCTAGGAATGTAATCAAAACTCCATTAGCTCTTCACCTAAAGGGACAAATACTAAAAAAAAAAAAAAAAAAATCTGCACTCATAAAATGTAATTTTTCAGTTTCTAATTAACTTTATTGAACTTCATACTCTGAGGGTAGAAAATATCTTACCTATCGTCAAATCAAATCTTTCCAAAAATTATATAAGTAGTTTGGAATTCTCCCAATAATTACGAACCTGACTTTTATGATCTCAAATTGTCAGAATTTAAATTAAAAACATCTTCATATATTTTGAGAGGATGCCTTTTCAACTATTGGCATACATTAAGCATTTCAACTATTAAGCATTTTATTAACTGTAAGATCTTAATCCATTTAAAAACAATAGAATCCAGAATTTCATCTTATATTTTCATTGGCCTGAAGTAATTTCTCCTGAGTATCAACAAAGTCACAACAGAGAGGTTTGAAATTGGTAGAAATGTCATGTGCAGAAGCAAAAATGATTTTGTATTTATTCTATCAATAGCCATATATAATTCACCAGAGTTTTCTTTGAATTAAATATTATTGTTGTTTTTTCATACTTTCTCTTACATGATTTTAATTGCAGAAGAAAATAATAGGTGACTTAGAATATTTCCTGGGGCTCTAAGATCCCACATCAAAAGTGTAGTCTGTGACCCAGCAACCTCAGCATGACCTGAGAGCTCATCAGAAATGTGCAGAATCTCAGGCTCCACCCCAGACTGCTCAGATCCAGCAATCTGTATTTTAACAAGACTCCCAAGTTGTCCAGGATTTCTTTTGCTATTCTGGATCTCTCCTGGTTCCATATGAATTTTAGAATTATTTTCTATAGTTCTGTGAGGAATGTTGTTGGTATTTTGTTTGGGATTGCATTAAATCTATATACCAGTTTTGGAAGTATGGCCTTTTTGACTATATAGTATTTGTGCTACCTATCCAGGAACAGGGGATATCTTTCCATTTTCTGATCTCCTCTTTGATCTTCTTTTTTCAGAGTGCTGTAATTTTCATTGTAGAGCTTTTTCACTTCCTTGGCTAGGTTAATTCCTAAGTTTTTAATTTTTTGTGATGCTATTATGAATGGCATTGTTTTCCTAATTTCTTTCTCAGAGGATTCATTATTGGCATATGGGAATGCTATTGATTTTTGTGTGTAGATTTTGTATCCTGCTTCACTACTGAATTTGGTTATTAATGCTAGTAATCTTTTGGTGGAATTTTTGGGTCTTCCATGTAGAGGATCGTGTCATCTGCAAATAATGATAATTTGACTTCTTTCTTTCCTAAACGTATCGCTTTTATCTCTTTCTGTTGCCTGATTAATCTGAATAGTGTTTTGAGTATTATGTCTAGCAGGGGTGGTTATAGTGAACATCCTTGTCTTGTTCCTGATTTTAGAGGAAAAGCTTTCAATTTTCAATATGTAATATGATATTGGCAATAAGTTTGTAATAAATGACTTTTATCAGATTGAGATAATATCATTGTATACCTATTTTCAGAGTTTTTGTGATAAATGGATGTTGGATTTCGTCAATTGTGTTGATGTTTATCTGATCCTTTAGGTTCAGTAGTGTTTGTTTTATGAAGTTGGGGGTGCCATTGTTTGGTGCTTATATGTTTATACTTATTATTTCTTCCTGTTGTATTGTACCCTTAATCAATATCTTCGACTCTTCTGATGGGTTATAGCTTAAAATCCACTTATCTGAAAATAGGACAGTTACTCCTGCTTGTTTGGGGGTTTCTGTTGCATGCAATATTGTTTTTGATCCTTTGATTTTTAGTCTATGAATTTCTTCTTGGGTTATATGTGTTTCTTTTATACAGTGCATTGTTAGATTTTGTTTCTTGATCCTTTGTGGTAGAATGCTTGCCTCCAATAGACTCCTGAGTTCCATTTCCAGCACTGATAAATAAATAAGTAAATGTATATCTCAACTTGTAGTTCCAAGGCAGTTGGCATTTCAGTGCTGATGTGGCCTATTTATGGTGGTGACTCTTCATTATGTGCATGAGTCCACTATCACCGTGTGGATACTGTTAATATCCCATTCATCACATTAAGAGCTTAGCAACTGAAAACTCCAGACACCCTGAGGTTGTCTGACTAAAGATCATTGATCTCACAGGATTAAAATAAAAATCACACTTGAGAGCCAACCAACAATAAATAAATTCTCATTAAAAAAAATAAGCTGCTTTACATCATGCCTAAAGTTTAAGAGAAGATCAGTTAAAGAGTTTTTAGCCCCTAATCTATGGTCAACATTTGTTCACCAAGATTGACAGTGATTTGTTTGCATCTTGAGTTTAAGAAAAATAAAGTAAAACAAAATAAAATATTCTTGAATACCCATCGTACCCAAGGCGACCACAATATTTCCATGCTGCATTAAAGAGACTTTTTCCAAGGTCAATGTGAGCTTTACTATATAGATTGTGTTTATATATAAAATACAAGCACTTTTTAAACTGTCTGAAAATACTGGTAATCTGAAAACTATGACTTGCTTAAAATCATACGCTCTGTGATGCCTTTTCAATAGTCCCTGTGATCTTCTAATATGGGGAAGTGGTTTTTACCAAGCTAACCACCAGCCTTGAAATACCTAATGATGCCCTGAGACTGGAGGGAATCATTCCAAATTGCTCTAAATTGAACTTCCCATGGTAAGAACAAAGGGTGACACTTAACTCAAGGCCAACAGCCATGGACCTTGGGGGGTCCAATTTTCCACTCAGGATTCCAGTCTTGGGAACTTCAGGATTTTAAAATACAGTGTCTCAATCTGGCATGCAGAGTAAACTTGTCCATTTACCCAGAGAACGAGGTGGGGGAGAATTGCAATTTATCTGAGAATCCCCTCCTTTGCTACAAGCTGGAGACCTCCAGACCAGACATGGAGCAGACTGGGGAAATGCTCAAGTGGCTGCCCCTTTGTCTTCGTGTACCCCCTCACCTGAGGCTTCAGAGTGCTCCCCTGAAGTGCCAGCTACCTCATCCTCAAAACGAAGGTCAGCCCTCTAAGCCAGGCCTATTATAGGAGATCATGAATGACAGAGCAAATCGACTCCCCACTGGGAAGAATCACACTTTATGAGGATACTTTTTGTTTATAAGAAATAGATTTCCATTTGAGCTCTCTTAAGCAAAGAAAAGATGTGTAATAAAAATTACAGGGTATTTTTAAAGAATTCAAGAGTAGATAAACAGTCACGCTTCAGAAAGAACAGGAAGAAAGAGCTGGAACATTGTAGAGAACTTTGGAAGTATTTCCATGACTTCCAATGAAGTCTGCTTCATTCTTCTCCTTCCCAATCTTCATGAAGAAAATTGGCCATCACTTTCTCTTTCCTCATTGATCTACCTCCATTCAAGACTGAATTTCTACTGACCTGCGTGCATTTGCTATTAATTCCACTTTCCCAAAATCAGAATCATATTGGCTTAACTTGAATGAGAGGCTCCCCATTCAATCAATCAATCAATTGTGGCTATGAGGAGGGGTCGTTTGGTCAAACATGACCGCTCCCACTGGATGAGTGGTATGGAGGGAGACAAAGAAGGAATAAGGTGAACAGATTTAGAGACAAAAGTACAAGAACCTAACATAAACAACAAATAAGTTTTAATATTAGTATATCCAGGCCACTAGTGAACCATGAGCTATTAATATTGTATAGAAAAAGTGTGGACCATTAAAAAGATTTGGAAAACACGGAGTGACATCTATTCATTCATTGAATACCAGAATTAGTGTCTATCATGAGCCAGTTGCTGAATCCAACAGAGGATTTCTTAGAACTTCTGTACACCAATGTGTACTCTGACTCTCCAAGAGGGGAAATGGAGTACAGTGTTTTTCCCAAACTTGTCTGACCATGGGGAAATTATCACATGCCTAGTGTTGCTCAGAACCCAATCTGGAAAATGCTGACACGGGAAGAAAAAGAGGCAAAATGAAGCCAGGGAGAAGGAGGTAGGGTAGGGTGGGAAGGTGAGTTATTCTAATTAGTAACTAGCTCCCAAATAGTACTCGGCAGTAGCCCGATGGAAATGTGTGTTCAGAGAGCTCCCAGTCCTAGCAGTATTGATAAAACACATTCCAGGGTGCCCAGTTTGCATCCTCAAGTCCCAGACCTGATTACTTCCTCTTGGCATAGATTATCATATAATGAAATTAAAACGACCCTGGATTTTACAAACATTTTATTATTTTATTGAGTCTGATTATTGTATTTAGCCATTTTCTCTCCCTATTCTCTTTGCATGTTGTATTACGATCTACAAAGGAAGTTCTGATTGTGGCCAGGGACACTGCCTTTATTAAGTGGCAATAAATTGTTCCAGCATAGGGAGTAAACAAAAGTCAAGTGTTTCCCTGTCATAAATCTTGAAACTGCTGTCTCAAATCTTCAGTATCTTCTGACCTTGTCCTGAAATGCCTCCCCTATTTTCTGTTCTTTTGGGTCTTGGTTTTCTCTGTTGACCACCCTTGAAAGTCCTGTGTGTCCCTCTAAACTGCTCTCTTAGGGGCCAGAGATGTATCTCAGGGACATTGCACCTGCCTGGCAAGCTCAAGGTCCTGAGTTGGATCCCTGGTAGCAGGAAAAATAAATAAATAATAAACAAACAAACTGCTAACATAATCTGTCCATTATAGTTCCTTCTGGGGCCTCTAAAATGCCCCCAAAGACATAAAGTTACCAACACAATCCAGTTTGAAACAATTCTGTCAAGTGTCCCTTCAGGAACCTTCAAAACGTATGTGTGTTATAAGACAAATATGAAAAATGCTGAAGCTTGACACTTGATCCACAAGGATTAGATATTAGTGATTTAAATGAAATTACTTGGAAATTTGAACACTGAGTAAATATTTGATGATATATTAAAAATTGTTAATTGTTTTAAAAGCATGTATCATCTCACATGAGCTCTGTAGGTTGCTGCCCCTTTTGCTGTGATTTTCTTTTTCTCATACAGGGTGATGAGAGATATTCTTCAAACCCTTTTTGCAAGAAGAGTGCCTTTCTGAGAAAAGCACAAAGTCAAAGCTGAGCCATCCCTCAGAAATGTCAGACACGGTGACAGTTCCTAGGGACCCTTTTAAACATCCCACAGCAGCAGCAGCAGACTACTGAAGTTGAACATCATATGTCCTGCCAAAATGCAAGAGTTGAAGGTAATTCTGCCTCAAAATTAAGTCCAATTTGTTATTGGATCATAGGGCAGGAGTTTGGGAGAGATACACTTTTCGTGGAAAGAGAATGCTTCCCGGACCCTGGTTTCAGCACCAATTCTGGCTGATTTAAGCAAGTAAGGATTTACTGGAAGCTCACAGATTCTCTAAGAAAGCTGGGAAACCGTGCAGAAATGGAGAAGTGAAGTTTCCTGCTAAAATCCACTCCCCTTGCTCCTAAACACCAAAACTATCACAGACTCTGATCATAGATGCTGCCAGGGCCTCGCTCCTGATCCATGTCCACGTCAGGGCTACTTGATGGGCTTTGCTGAGGATATACCCACACCCTGCCTTCAAAATAGGATGGTGTCTTAGTCCACTTTGTGTTGCTATAACAAAATACCTGAGAGCAGGTAATTGATAAAAAAATAGAAGTTTATTTGACTCATGGTTCTGGAGGCTGGGAAATCCAAGAGCATGGTACTGGCATCTTCTTGGCATCTGGGCCTTCCTACATGCCAGGACAAAGCAAGGATGTTAACTCAGGTCTCTCCCTCTTTTTATAAAGCCTCTAATATGATCCTGAGGATTCCACCCTCATAACCTCACCTAATCCTATTTCCCCAAGTCCCCACCTTCAAACACCATTAACAGAGATTGAGTTTCTAACGTGTGAATTCTGAGGAACACAGACCATAGCAGACACGGGTGTGTCATAAAATGAGGTATCTGCTTCACAGGTGACCCTGTATTTGATCTTGAATGGCTGAACTCACACCTCTCAGATGTGGAAGTATGACTTCCAGACTAATGCAAAAGAAATCACTTGGGACTTTGTCAAAGAATAGCTACTGACTGGTAGAAAATCTTCCTTCTGAGGATGAAATGAGGGAGAAAGAACAAGATGTCTGCTAGATTGTTACACCTGAACTCTCAAAGGGGCTGCCCACCTGTAGTGATGACTTATTTCCACCTCACCTTTGGATTTGTCACATTGACACCCACTGTTTATTGCATTCATTTTTAATTGAAAAAGAAAATGGTGAGTGATGATGGTGATAAGCTGCCCTTTTTAGCTTTTCGCCAAAAAAAAAAAGGAGGAATAAAAAGCATTTGCTAGCCCTGAAAAACCCTCCAAGGGTGTAGATCCATTGGACTTTGCCTATCCCAATTTGCCTTTCCCTGCCACTCCCTGAGATGGCCAGGGCATGGTGGCACCCCAGGGTGTGGACCACACACATCTGTCTCCTTCTCTGGCATCTTTGCTGCCTTTCCACCGATGCCGCCTCACACACAGCCTGAACACAGCCAGGATGATGCGTGGGGCTCACTTAGCAAGCTTGTCGAGAGCTAAACCAAGTCTGAACTCTTCATTTGTAATAAGATACAGTTCACAGATGGAATAATCCATGATTGCATCTTGGACTACTTCAGAATTAAACCTACACATTTGGAACATTGGAGCAAACCTGAGCTGCCTGCTTCCAAATACCTTCTTCACTCATATCCATGATCAATGCCTTTTGTGGCTGCATTTATAACTCTACTTGACCTGCTGCCCGACGTGTGTAATTTGCCATGCAGTCTATTGCCTGAGAGCAGCTCAGGGCTGTGATGGAGGTAATCTCACTTCCCTTAATTGAGGGCACCTGGTTTCCCTTTGCCGCTGAGGACAGCAATTGGAAATCCTGCTGAATCCACAGTTCCTCTAGAGCCAGACCTGGAAGTTACAGGCATTTCCTTTTTCAACCTATGTTTTCCAAGGATAACTCAAGGCCTTATGACAGAAGGCAAACAAACCCTGTAATCCTATCTGAAAACCAAGAGGTTACCCAAAGACTACTGGGGTCTTGTCAAAAGGAGAAAAGCCTCCCACTCATCAAAGGTGACACAAAATTTTAGTATAAGAAATGATAGTAACAGCAAGACATTAGAATTATTTAAATCTATGATTTATAGTGGTAGTTTATTGATCACATTTGGAGGATACTAGGGAACCAACTCACTATTTTGAAAACGATAAAGAACTGAGTGTGTATGCCTCTTTTTCCCTACAAACTATACCACTGGATAATCAAATTGCAGATAGAGGGAAATTTCTCCTTATACAAGTATTCTAGCCTTGAAATTACCTTTATTTTTTTCAAACCATCACTTCACAACTTCTAGTAGATAAATGAGTTGAGGTGATGATGACAGTGGCTGTTCACATCACGGGACAATCACACACCATGTGCTCCTGACGGAGGACCTACCGCTAACCATGGAGTTGTCCTCCCAAAGAAAATTAAACATGGATTTGATCAAGTTTCCCCCTATACAGATTGAAATAAATCATTCCGTGAACATATGAATTGACATATTAATGATGCAATCAGTAAAATCCAGACTTTGGGAAACCCCACAGGAGAAACTGTTTCTTCAACAATAACAAAAGTTGAAGGAAAAAATGGAGCAGAGGGGACCCACAGATCAGACTTGCACTTGTACATTCATCATCAAAGCTGAAATAGGAGAACCAAGAGCCACCCTAGTAAGCCACTTGGGAGCCAAACACATCCACCCTGACTCCATGTGTAACAGCACCTGAGCAAACTTCTGATGATCAAGGCCACTTGTCCCAGCCAGGGTGGTGACCCCACTTCTTATCTCCTTACAACAAGGATCTAAAAATGCTCAGCAGGCATTTATGGTTCATAATTCAATGGCACTCTTTCAATGTCCCCTGGAGAACTGTTTCCCGTTTGGGATCCTGGAATTTCAAACCAAGAGAGCCCAGAGTGAGGACAAGCTCAAGAAGAACAAACTCCCCCAGTGGGTAGCTATGGGGGGTGGTAATAAGGGAGATCACCCCTGCTTCCTACTCTTAATTTCCAAATCAAAATATTACTGCCAGTGGGACTTTTACAGTTTGGATATGAAATGTTCCCCAATGGCTCATCTGTTGGAGGCTTGGTTCCCAGCAGGTGGCACTTTTGGGAGTGAGTGGTGGAAACTTCAGGAGGTGGGGCTGGTTAAAGGAAGTAGGTCACCTTTGAAGGTGCATTTTATCCCCAACCCCCTTCTTCCTCCCCTGAGGCAAACTCCTGCTGCCAAAATCTCCTCCCTCCCTCAGCCCCTGAGCCAGTGACCACAGACTAAAACCTCTGAAACTTGAACCAAAATAAATCTTTTTAAATGGCTGACTTTGTCACACCTACTGAACATCTAACACAGGGACAGACCATCATATAAGAGGTGTATCCTCAAGGATGGTGCCTTACTCCCACCAAGCATTAGTTCTGAGCTGGCATCGCAGCTGTGCCTTTTGAAGGCTGTTCTGAAGTTCTGCCAGGCCACCAGCTTCTGAGGGTTTGGTATGTGAGACAACCTGTAGACCCCTTTTCCAGTGAGTGAGCCTTCTGTTCTCATACTGTAAACCCTTAGATGTCTTTCCCTACAGGCAGGAAAGACAAAGCCGGTGCTATGGTTTGTTTCTGAAATGCTCCCCAAGGCTTATACATTAAAGGCTTTGCTCCCAGTTTGGCACCCAGTTTGTTAATTGTTAATCTATTGAGAGATGGGAAACTTTTTTTTTTTTCTTTTTGCAGTGCTAAGGGTCAACCCCAAGGTTCTACCACTGAACAATACTCTCAACTCCAGATGATGGAAGAGACGGAGTTAAAGATAAGGTGTTAAGAGATAAAGTTGCGTGGTAGGTCATTGGGGATGTGTTTCTCTAACAGGAGGAGCATGAGAAAACCAGGTAACAATTAGATCTGTGTCTAATAATGCTTGAAATGCTTGTATATTTCCCTTTCCTCAGTACTCAGTTACCCAAATAAATAGCTGTAGGTCTCTTTGAAAAAAGTCTGGGAAAATAATTACCATTTGCGCTTCTTACTGAGCTGCAGGGTTCTTCTGCCTAGGAACCCAGATTTCTCTTCATTTGGTTGGTTCCAGGTTGAGAAACTAACTCAGGTCCAAAAGCTGCACAAAGGATCATGATTATTTATTGTTGGCTTCTTCATCATCCACTCTTGACATATGTTGGTGGTCTAAGTTGAGTAGTGTCTTTGTTGGTTATTTTGCCATATTTGTTTAGCCACCTCGTCACTTTCTATGTATTAGGATTCCCTGGCTACCCACTTTGACCTTGCCGTTGATTGTCACTGCATCATTGCATTTGCAAAAATTCAAGATGTTTGAAGTCATCAGCTCTTGTCTTTATCCTGTTAGTCACCATCCCCATTATTTTCCAACCAGGGCCCTGACCTTGACACAGCAGTCCTGCCTTGCTCAGGAGATTTCCTCTTTGGAGCTCAATCTGATGGTTACATCTAGGGCTTGCTCCACAGCTTTCTCTCCTCTCAGCTGTAGGAGTTGAGAGTTCTGAGCTTGCTTGAGGTAACCTTTCTATCCCTGCAGGAGTCACTGGATGTGGCTGGCTGGGTGGGGCTGACCTTGGTGAAGTAGCTTTTATTACAGACTGAATGGATGTGTCTACCCCCAAATTGATATGCTAAAATCCTAACCTTCAAGGTGGTGGTATTATGGGATGAGGCTTTTAAGAGATGATTAGGTCATATGCTAGGACGTAATGAATTATATCGGTGCCTTATTCAGAGCGCTCTTTCACCTCTTCCCACATGTGGACACAGCTGGAGGACAGCTGTCTATGAATCAGGAAGTGGGCCTTCACCAGAACCAAATCTACCAGCGTCTTGATCTTGGACTTCCCAGCCTGTAGAACCACAAAAAAATAACTGATATTTAGGCCACACAGCTCTGGGGGAAGGGAGGTCTTGAAGCCAAGATGCATTTCGACAGTGACTTGTATTTAACCAATTGCTCGTAAGTAATACTAGGTGAAGTAAGTGGAAACCCGTCCTCTCAGCAAATAGCATTGTTCCCCCAAGTCCTATCAGGATCTAATTCAGCCATTTGATCCTCCTCAGCGCCTATCTATCTGTCCTCTGTGGCCGTAAATGATCGAATCAGGAGTGGACCCCAGCCCAACTTTAACGCCTCTCCTCCTCGAGACATACCTAACTTGCTGATGTGTTCGAAACAGCCACACTCTGCCATGTGTCTGCCTAGGATCAGCCCACCCCAATCGCATCGCTTGTTTGTGTGATTTCTCATACCTCTCATGGACACAGACAAGATGCCAACCATCTTTCATTCAAACTACTGCTTACCAGACTCTAACCTCACCTCTCCTCTGAGCACTTGACTATTCTGTGCTATGTGTAGCATAAGGGAACATGCTCTGCCAGATGTTCCCCATCATTTCTACACTTTTGCCCCCATTCCTCTGTGCAAGGACTTCAAATATAATTGTCAATTTTCTTCTTTCTAAAATGAGACTACTGGGTTAAAATTATCTCTAAATTCTTTTGCTCTGAAGTTCTGTGATACTATAATTTTAAATCATTCTTTCACCCGGGTAGTATCATTATCCAGAGCTGTTACTTTCTTATTTCATGGACTCCTTCATAGTTAAGGGTTATAGCATACTTCTACAATTCAAGCATAATATTTGTAATAGGACTCATTTTGCAGATACAATGTAAAATATATAAATACGTGATTAGAAGATTGTAGGGTAATGGGGTATAGTCTGATTATTTTAATGTATCACGCAGCATTTTATAATATTTGCCACACCATATAATATAGATTTTGAGTACTTGACAGCATTCTCAAAATTTTCTGGCAGTCCTTTTCAGATTGTTTAAGATGTTCATTGACTCCCTATTACTTCAGAATAGTCTTCACTACATGAAACATGTGCCTCCCAAACCAGACCATTTTTAATCCTATTTTTATCCAAATGATGTGTTTCTGCAGCTTGTTACTAGGTGCTCCATACAAAAGGATTTTTATGATCAAATAAATATTGGGAAATGCTGAGTTAAATGTAGTTCAACAGATTTTTTCTTGCAGGACTTCTCAGAGCCTTTAATGTACTAATATGTACCTGAAGGGAGCCCTTTTTAAACTTTGTTCACACAAACACCTATTAATCATTTTTTTTGAAGTAGTGGTCAATGATATATGGTTTAGGAAATGCTGCCCTGGACTTAGTTTTGAGATTCCCTCTTCTCCTTTCTTTATAAGGGTCCCATCCTAACCATGCCCCTGGGTTCTTTCCTTCATGCTGCTCTTTCCTTAAGACTGCCAAATCTATATTTGTGGAGAGAAGCGAGGATGTGGGAAAGAGGAGGAAGCAAATATGAGAAAATGCTTTAGCAAAGTTTCTTTGATGTTGCACACTGGGTTAGTACCATAAGTAGATGCCTTTTATTTAAGGAACCATTTATGAGTCTTTCCCCCTCTTAGGGCATTGCTTATTAGTGAATATGATCATAAAACAATTTTAAAGACTGCTAAATGGATTTGAAACAATTGATGAATACCCTTTAAGAAAAAAAAAAGCCTGGATGTTCTCCAAGTTTTACCAGACATAATTTAATTACCCTGCCCTTTCATGTGCTTCTGCTTTCAGCTCTTGTACCCTGCATACATAGTCTGCGGCCTCAGAGGAGCTGACCCTCAGCTCGCCCTGTCCCGCACCCTCTGAAATGCCAGAGACAGCTCGGTGCACTTTGGAGAGAGGCAGGTAGGATAGTTCCTCACGATCCAACATCTACTTGTCTCTGAGGCTAGATTGTCTTCACAACTAGTATTCGTTTTTCTCTCACATCACTAACAGTAACAGAGAGATGATTCGGAAATAGTCCCTGCTCTCAAGGAGCCCGAGTGGGGCCACCATGCATTTCCTGGCTGAGGCTTTCCTGGAGGAGGCGCCCGGGCTGAAGCCTCAGTGTCTGCTGGGCACACAAAGTAAGGTCGAGGCAGTCCTGAGAGGAGAGGCAGTGAAGTCTCCCAGAAGCGTGGCAGCAGGCACGCAAGTTCCTACGGAGGAGGCTGAAACAGGGCAGACTCGATGGGAATACTAACCGAGTAAAAAGCAGGGGAGCTGAGCTAAGTCTGCGTGCAAAACGATGAATGTACCGGGCAGATTTGGAGGACCACTGTGGAGGGAGGGAGGCACGGAGGCCAGGGAACGGCAAGGGCGTGACGCTCGGTGGGCGCGCAGTGGGTCTGGGCTGACTGGGAAGATGGTGTCCCCTCCTGAATTGCAGGGCCGGGAACAGTGAGGGCTGCAAGCAGGAAGCAGGCGAAGGCTCGGACACTCTCCTCCGTGTTTCTGAGAGCCAGGGGCTGCCGAGCCATCTGGATGGAAGTGACAGAGGGCCAATAGATACCGCAGCTGCTGCTGGAGAGAGTGCCCTGCTGGAAACCGTCATTCGAGTGGGTGACAGGGAGGACAGCAAGACCGGTGCACTCCTGGGCCCTCGCTCTGCCACCTGGCAGACTTTCTGTCACAGTCACTTACTACTTAGGCCATTATGTACCCAGTACTATTCTTTAGCTCATTTCCTATCTTGCTTAATAAAATTTATTTCATAAGGAAATTTAGATCACTACTGTGAATTTTAAAATATGAGTTGCCACAAATAGTAAGTACATTTAAAAATAAATACATAGCAATTATAAAATGACTTTCCTCATACTGTATATACATACAGCAAAATGTGGTGAAATTACAAAAGGAAATTGACACAGCCACAGTCACAGAGATCTTAGCATGCTTCCCTGAACAGCTGATAAATCACACAGATCTGAGAGTAGTAAGTACGCAGACTTGAATGCTATTTATTCTTTTTGAACAAATGTAAATCATTTCTTAAATGCCATGTATTGAGTCACAAGGCAGGTCCTAATATGTCTCTAAGAATCTCTACCCTACTGATCATGTATTCTCTAATTTAATGAAGTTAAAAATGAACAACAAACTATTTAGAAAATTTTTAAATTTCTAAATAATCTGTGGGTTAAAGACAATATAATAAAAATTAGAAATTAAAATCAAATGCTAATGTGTCCAAATTTATGATAAAGCTAAAACAGTGTTTAGAGTGAAATATATAGTATCAAATTAATATATTAAAAAAGGAGAAAGATTAAAAGTTATTAGGCTAGGAGTCTAATGGAGGGGCTGGGAATATAGCTCAGTGATATAGCATTTGCCTACCATGCATAACACCCTGAATTCAAGCTGGGCATTTTAGCACTTGCCTGTAATCCCAGCACTTGGGAAGCTGAAGCAGAAAGACTGGCAAGTTTCAGGCTAACCTGGGCTACATAGCGAGACCTGTCTCAAAAAAACAAAAACAAAGGAGCCTGGATTCAATCCCCAGCATAGGCAGAGAGAAAGAGAGGAGGAGAAAGACAGAGAGAGACAGAGACAGAGAAACAGAGAGAGCAAACAAACCAAAACAAAACCCAGAAACTCTCAATTAAGAAAAATGTTTTTAAAATTAAAAAAACAAAAATTAATCACAGGACAAAGAAACTACAAAAGAAATCAAAGAAACAAAAATTGTACTAATAAAAGAAACAGCTGGGTGTAGTGTCACATAGCTGTAATCAGGTTTGAGGTCAGTCTAGGCTACATAGTGAGTTCAAGGCCAGCCTGGATTGCCTGGACACATAGCAAGATCCTGTCTCAAAAACACCAGGAAAAAAAAGGGAGGGGGGAGAGATACAAATTTCTCACAAGACGGATAAGAAGAGTTCTGGGCCAAATGAAGGTATTAAGCCTGGGAAGAGGGCCATAATTGTATACAGAAATGTGAAAATAAGAACTTTTTACATTGAGAATGGCAACAAAATGAATAATTTTCCAGAAAAAAAATAGTATAACGTGAACAAAAAAAGAAGGGAAAATACAAATAGACCTAGAACAATTACATACTTTTAATTAATAGGTTAAATTAATAGATTAATTAATAGTCAGGCACATGCACAAGCATCATTCCTAAACATCACCAACAGCCAATCAGACAAAGTCATTCTTTTAAAGACATATTACAATAGCAACCATGAATTTAAGATATTTAAGAATAAATCTAAAGAAAGATATACAAGGGAGAGTTATAAAACCTTAACAAAAGATATAAAGAAGAGCTATATAACATGTACCCTGCTCGTGAAAAAGACTTGATACATAAAAATGATAATTCTCCCCAAATCATTCTATAAATTCAATGTACTTCTAGTCAAAATCCTAAAAGGGCATTTCACATAAATTGTCAAGGTGATCTTGAAATTCAGGTAGAAGAGTAAAGAACAAAGAATAACCAAGAAAAAAAAATTTTTTTTTTTTTGGTAGCGGGGATTGATCTCGGAACCTTGCGCTTGCACAGCAGGCACTGGAACCACTGAGCTAAATCCCTGGCCCAACCAAGAAAATTTTGAATGAGTAGATCCACCTACTAAGAAACATTATAAAACTACACTTAAATCAATGCAGATAAGGACAAACCAAAAGCCTAAGAACAGACCCTCATGTAGAGAAGAACTTGGTATCAGTGCAAAGCAGCACTGCAGATTTGGGGAACAGGATGGAATCCCCCAGAAATGATGCTGGGGCCACAGTCCATGAACCCAGAGGCTGAAAGCAAGTAGGTGAAAAACAAAACTTCCAACACAGGAAGGATACATTTACAGAATCAGGACAGCGAAAGGTTTCTTAAGAGTAAAGCCTGAGCACAATCCACTATGGACAGTTAGAAGTGACTACAGTAAAATTAAAAATTGGGGCTGAGGATGTGGCTTTGTGGGAAAGTGCTCATTGTACAAGGCCCAAAATGCAATCCCTGGCACTGGAAAGTTTTTTCAATAAAAACTTTTAAGCTAGTCGTGATGGCACATACCTGTAATCCCAGCTACATGGGAGCCTGAGGCAAGTGGATGACAAGTCCAAGCTCAACCTGGGCAGCATAGTGACTTAGCAACTCTGTCTCAAAATTAAAGAAAAAAAAGTTTTAAGGGCCAGGGATTTAGCTCAGTGGTTCCACCACCTGCTGTGCAAGCGCAAGAACCCGAGTCTGATCCCCAGTAACAACAAAAAAAAAAGTTTTAAAAGGGCTGAGGATGTAAGGAAGTGCAAAGGCCCCAGGTTAAAACTCCAGTACCACAATAAATAAATAAAAATAAATTTTAGGACTAGAGATACGTAACTCAGTGGTTGAGCAGGTGCTTAGCACATATAAGGCCCTGGTTTAATCCCCACCACTGCAAAAAACAAACCAAAAAAATAAATAAATAAATGATGTGAAAAGATAAATCTCAGGATAGAAAAGATGTTTGTTTCCCATCTATAACTGAAATATATCTATGACCAGAATATGTACAGTACTTGTTCAAATTGTTAAGAAAAAATCTAAAAATAGACCCAGGCCATGAACAAGAAATGCACAAAAGGGAATGTCTAAATGCCCAATAAATGTAAGAAATATACTCAACCTCACCTAAAATAAGGGAAGGGTCAAACATACAGATTCAAAACAAGTCAACTAAATAATATTGCAATCAAACAGATAAACAAAAACTGTCATAAGAGCAGAAAATATGCGTGCCAACTACTGTTGAGGTTCAGAGCCTCATATCCAAAATATGGCACCTTGACATGCTAAATATTTTTAGCTGAAAATTGAGAAAGCCATGGAAGCAGGGAGGTTACTCAACCTTCCCTCTCCCCAGAACAGGTCGTCAAAGAATTCTCTGACCTTCGTTCCCTGAAGATGGGTCAAAATAGCCTCAAGTCAGAGGAGCCGAGAAGAATGGAACAAACAGCCTGTCCTTACCAACAGATCACACCCTCTGTCCTTGAGTCATTCTTCTGCACAACTGGGGCTGAAATACTGATTTCCCTGGGTCTGGGTTTTCATTTCTGAAAGGTCCTTTGTTATATAAAACTTAAATAAATCTGTTATGCTTTTCTCTTGTTAATCTGTATTTTGTTATAGTAAGCTCAGTCATAAACCTTGAGATAGGTGAAGAAAGGATATTACTCTTTCTCCCCTACTCCATCAGTGGAAAAATGGATAAGTAAACTGGCTTATTTATAATAAACTTGGACACAACACAGCTATTAAATTATTTACCCCTACATATTTCAATATGGATAAATAAATAATTTTGAGTTTAAAAAAAGAAAAGAAAAGTAAGTTGCAGAAGCATTTGTTCAATATCATGCTGGATATTTAAAAACTTAAAAACCTACATACTCTAAATTGTATAAGTAAATATACAATATTTATGCATATTTATAATTTATACACACATGCACACAAATGTCTGAAGATCACCCTGCCTGGGGTAGCACTGGCTGCAGTCCCACACGCCCACTGTTTTGGCACACCCAGTTGCTCGGAAAGCTACAGGTTCCTTGAGGCCAGGTCTGGATGCCAAGGAGTTTATAACTGATGAAAAAAGAGAGCTGGCCAGTCAAAACTCTGTGGCATGTCTACACATCCCTCAAAGTCCCTTGGGAACTTAGCCCAGTTGCCCTCAGGAACAACCTGCCAGTTTCCAAGTTGACTTCCTTTCCTTCCCAGTATCATTTTTTCTACTTTCTTAGGTGCTTCTGGGATCCATTCCCAAATAAACTACTTGCACTCAAATTCTCACCATAAGACCTCCTTCTGCAGATCTCAAACTAACATGTTTACCAGTATCAGGAGGGGCTATCTCTGCCTAGGGGAGAAGGGGAAAGGGAATACATGCATGTGTGAGTCCCTTGCTACCTATATTTTTACATTTTGATTTTAAAATGCTAGCAAATATATGGGCCCACATGAAGCAGAGTGAGTTATCAGTAAACATTTAGAAAAATAGGTTGCAGAGAAGAGGTATAGTGTATGTGTGATGGTCCAGCCAGGCAAAGAAAGATTCATAACGTTCAGGTGCCATCTCTTTCAGGTCAATCCCAGCACTATCTCTTAGTATTCCGGTTGTCAACTGCACCACTCCTAAATAATCATGAATGTCTTAGGCATGAAAAAGGGCAGCAGTAGTGTTTCATTTACAATGCATGGCTTTTCAGAATGGGTTTGTGATTTGCGTTTCCCTAATACCACTTTTTAAATTCTGAATAATGCACTAAAATTTAAATGTATTTTAAAATGCATCACACACACACACACACACACACACACACACATACACGAATGCATGACATGACATCATCCACCACAGAGCCCATGAATGGTGGTTTCCAATGACTCTCAAAAGTTGTCACTGTCTTCCACTGAGTCTTACTCAAAGAATATAGGAAAATGAAGACGATCACTCATTTTCTGGTTGTGTTACAGTTAACATTTGGAACTTTACTGCATAAAGATAGGACATTATATCTTCCACCCTTGCCTTCTCTTGAACTCTTTAGGCCAAATCACTGCATTCCTAAAACAGTATCTTTTTCAATGTTAACAGAATCCTTACCTTCCCAGGGATCCCAGCAGAAAGGAGAAGTGAGGGGTATGTACCAAGGGCTGATCAGACCCTCAGTTACCTTTTTCGGGTAATGACAAGGAATAAAAAGAAAGAGACAGAGACAACTTTTAAGATACAAAGGGGGGACTGAGAGGAGATCTGCCTTTGGCGGACAGACTCCAATAAAACTCTGCAGTTGGCCCACTTTTATTAGCCAGTGAGCAGCACAAGGAGAGGGGTAGAATTCCAGTCTCAAACACCCTTGGACACAAGTCACCCCTAAACTGACGTATGGCACTGATGGATGGAGAGGTGGGTGAGCATTCTCCACACCACCAGTGGGGGTCACATAGGGTAAAGAATGCCTGCCATCACGCTTGCCACCTTCAGGGTCACAAGACAGTAATGTCATAGTTAGCACCAACATGCACATCTCAAGTTGAAAGGGCCCACATGCACTATCAGTAACCCAGAAACTAAAACTCATCCTCACTCATTGTGAGAGTCACTTCCAATCAGCATGGTAGCACCCTTTAGCAGCCCAATCCCACACACATACTCCAGAGTCACACTAGGCTCATTCATACCTGATTTCCAGTGGGTAACTCCTGACTGAAGGGCTGGCCAGATCCTTTTACTGGAAGCCAAGGATCAAGAAATGTTGACCTAAGAGTAACACGTATAGAAGTGGCACACAAGAAGCTGATGTAGAATCAAGATTTCCTGTAACCCTCTGAGGTCTGAGGTGTAACCATCAAATAACCTCTTTTAGAACAAATGGCCTTCTGGCTCTTCCATCTATATTCTTCTATGCCAACCTTCTAGAATATCTTTTTAGCAACACCATAGAACACGGTGCTATCTTATAGTCTAGGGACATAATTTAAATGTGTCCCCCAAAGTCAGAAATTTAATCATCAACACAATGGTACTGAGAGGTGCAGGTCTTTAAAGGAGTGATTGGGTTGAAAAGGTGGCCTTCATGAATTATGTTATCATGGGGGTGGTTTCACTATCACAAGAGTGGCTTTGTTCTAAAGACATGTTCAGCAGTTGCTCCCCACTCCTCTCTCTCTGCCTCCAGGTCACCTTCTGCCATGGAATGACACTGGAGGAAGGCCATGCCAAATGCCAGCACCTTGATCTTAGACTTCCCAGCTTCCAGCACTGTGAGAAATAAATCTATTTTCTTTATAAATTACCCAGTCAGTGGTATTGTGCTATAGCAACACAAAATGGACCAAGACATTCAGGATCTTTTTAATATTCTGAAAATCATCTACCATCTCCTTGCATAAATGACCTAACTCATGATCCTTTTGCAGTGCACGTGTGTATTTCTCCCACCAGCCTTTAGTGGGGAAACATTAGAACAATTAATTTCCTCATCCAGCCCTCTAATTCTCTCTCCTGCTCTCAGTCTTCTCACCAATTTAGCCTTTCCTTCCCATTTCACCTTTTCTGCATGAAACAGCAATGCCTCCATTTTGAGTGTCATGTCATGTCATTAAATTTCTAAAGGAGCCATCCTACATCCCCAAATTAACTGTGTTCTGGGTGAAGTGTAAATGGCTTATCGGTGCATAATGTACTTTGTCAAAAAAATAGAATTCCTCACTGTAATGTATATTTCCTCCTTGTTGTGCTTGGGGGCATCAATTAATGCCAGAAGCCTGACAATTCTCTGAACACATCCCTTTGACTATAGACGTTGGTGTGACAGTTTCTGACATCTGGGCATTGCTTTCTGCACATGGCTCACTCCTCTAGCCCTTGATTTCCATGACATTCTGATACTCACCTCCTCATTCCTTTCTCCTTCTGAGGACAAATGGTGTAATAGGACTAGTCGACTAGACACCCTGTGACGCTGTGTGATCTCTCTCTCTCTCCCTTTGCTGTAACAAAATCAGACTTGAAAAACAGTAAAACAATATCCTTGTAACTCTTTGCTTCACATTTCTATAGTTATAAAATAATTTGGAGAATATTTTTAGAAATGTTTTTGTTTGCTTTTCTTGGTTCTGATGAGAAAGGTCTTGCAGTGTAATCTAAGATGACCTTAAACTCCATACTCCCTGCGTCAGCCTCCTAAGTGCCAAGATTACAGGCTTGTGCCACTATGCCCAGCTAATGATTAGGTTCTCGAAGAATGCCTTCAATCACATAAGCTTCAAAAATGACAGCTTCAGAACTAGAAGACAAGATGTTCATTGGCGCTTTCTTTTTTTCTTAATAAGGACTATATGTTACCTAAAAGAATTCCATTCTCAAAGGACTCAATAGCGAGATATTCTTTAAGAATTGAAATTGAGTCAGGCCTTGTGGCACATATCTATAATCACAGCACTTTGGAAGGCTAAAGCAGGAAGACTACAAGTTCAAGCCCAGCTTGGGCAACTAAGCAAGACCCCACCTCAAAATAAAAAATTAAAACGGTCTGGGGATGTAACCAGTGCAAAGGCCCCAGTTCAATTCTTGGTATTACAAAAAAAAAACCTGCAATTGAGACTAGGCAGACTTCCTCAGTGAGTCAAAGAGCTTTGACCTTTGGGGAAATGAGCTTGATTTGTTTTCTTGCATCGCAGAGACAGAAATGTGCGGAGTCTAACCTGAGGAAGCAGCTCTGCGATGCATCCTAGGCTCACAGGGAACCACAGGTGGCATTTCTTGGTCCCTAAGGCCCCACCTATCCCAGACCGTGTACAGGCAGGCTGGAACCCTGCCCTCATGCCTGCACCCTCACTTTCGATTTGCGGTGTCAGGATGACCCCAGGTACAAAGATGTAAGCAATGTCCGGTGGGAAAATCCAACACAGCCTCTTTGTCTCCTGAGACACAGGACAGACAGCGTGAGATGAACTGAAAATACAAACCAGACTGAAAGCAGCTAGAGGGAAATGCCACTGCAAATAAATGGAGAGAATTTTCTTGTATTCTAGAGTCTGGGTGAGAAAAGGAAATATTGCTTATTTAGAGAAATCTGACCTTAAGACTTCACAGAAAAGGAAGGTACAAGAGGAGTCCTCCGTGAAGAAAATGCATTTTTCTTGGATTTTTAATGTCAGTTTTGTAAATAGCTCAGGCCAAGAGATCAGTAATTTGATTTTATTTTCCCTCCTAGGAATCAGCTTAGTCCCATTATTCTCTATCCCCAGTTAAAAATATCGTTGCTCTTAAGATAAACTTGAGGGAGAGAGAGGATGGGGACCTAGAAGGATTATGGTTTTAAAACTTCAAAGCCTTTTCCTTTTAAGCACAAATTGGAATTAATATTTAAAGGATACTCCAGGACAATCCTTCCAAAACCAAAGCAGGAGAAACAACCCAAAGCAGCAAGAGATATGCCCGCTGGCAGTCCAAAAGGATTAGAAGCAAGCCCAAGAAAAATCTACGTGGTGACACACTGCACCAGCGCTTTCACCTTTGAGCCCCGGTGAAAGGCTCCTGATTGTGAAATGGCAGTATTGTAAGACAGAAATATGGTCTGCACCCCAGTAAAACATTTCTTTTCTGTTTTCCCGAAATTTATAAACCAGGAAGGGATCTCAGAAATTTTATCAGGGTGGTATTTCTACAAATATAACCTTGACACCGGCCTCTTGGGTCTCAGGTCTAAGGATGCCCAGTATCATCTTGGAATATATTTCTGCTTTGATATTCTAGAGCACTAAGATACCTGGAGTGCATCTACATAAATCAGCAGAAAAAAGAATTCTATTAACAGTAACAACTGCATCCTATTCAGTGACTGAAAACTGCAACTATGTTTTCCAATCTGCCCGCAATGATGGAAGTGTCATCATGTGGAATGAAACACCATGGATTATAGACCCTGTGCCTGTATGCTTATGAGGCCCTTTTTGCATCCAAGCCAACGATGACTTGATTTTTAAATTGGTTTCTGAACTCCTGCCTGTAAAGCTGAAAGGCACGATGTATTTATTCAAGGAGAGCTCTGTAGAGGTGAAGCAGGTGATCCATAGAGACTCCTCCATAACTTTTCCCAAACTGCCATTCATTAAACATGTTCCATCTCATGAACCATGAATCATTTCATTTTTAAGTACTCTTTTATTTCCTTTAAATTTATCTAAAACTTTATTAGATTCAACTGGCACAGTCCTGACAGACAGCCCGCATACATTTATTTTAAACCTTCCCAGCGGAGAAGCATAAAACATTTAAAATCTATATTTGATCTGACAACAGCAGCACAGTGTTTGAATTAGAAACAGATTAGACATAATTGAAGATAAAGAGGACGCAAGCACCACTCCCATTTTGGTGAAGTGGGCTTTAAATTATCAGATCCATCCAGAATATATTACCAAGAAACATTGAATTGTTATCTTTAGACAGCCTTTTCTAAGAGTTTACAATTTCTCAGTTCAGTGGAGCTTACCACCAGCTTGTTATCAGAACAAAAAAAGAAAAATCATTCGGTTCAGGGCACAGAACTGATCTCACCTCAAAAAGTACACATTTCCTTCTGATAATAGACACTTCATTGGACAGCCGAGGGGCCACTTGGTGCCCAGCCTTTCTAGGTCCTCCCTCTTCCCGGGTAATTCCTGGGAAAGGCTTTGTTTACCAATAGGGCTCCTGGCCAGGCCCCACTTCTGTCAGTTAATTACACACGACACACATCACCCACACACACCGATCCCTTACACAGTCACAGTCAAGAAGACACATGAGCGCACGCGCATGCACGCGCGCGCGCGCGCACACACACACACACACACACACACACACACCCCGCAACATTAACATCTTGGCTTTGCCGGAGTCCTTCTACCTTTCTCATTAATAATGGAATTGAACTCATTATGCAAAGCAAATTTCCAAAATGTAATTAATGAAAGTTAAATGAACTAAGTTTGGGCACAACAGCATGCTGTGTTTTTGGTTTGTTTCTTTTCATCCCCCCAAAAAATCAGACTTTGAAAGAAAATTCAGGGTTTAATGTGACCAGAAAAATGCTTTCGTTAAGAAGCAAGCTACTAAACATGAACTTAAGCTATTTTCATATACATATTAATTATATATTATGGGTATATTATATATATGAATATATGTGAATTATATATTATGGATCTATAATACATATATATATATATGAGATATATATATATAAATCTCAAGTTTTCTAAAGACAAATATAAGGGAAAGAAAGGTAGTATGAAGGGAAGTAGGAGGGTAGTTCAGTGGGCTTGCCTAGCATATAAGCAAGGCCTTGGGTTCTATCCCCTGCACTGCAAAAATGTAAATAAGGAGAAGAGAAAAGAGAGGAGACACTAAATTATTTTGAAAAAATTGGGGTCCAGCCAGGTTGCAGAAAGGTCAAAACCCTTTTATGTAAGGTGAATTTTGAACTCTAGCTTTCAGTCCAAAATTTTCCAGGGCAGGAATAAAATTTCTTTTACAAACAACTAGAAATACACTCTCCCTCTTTTCTCTCTCTCTCTCTCTCTCATTTGTTTTCATTCTACCAAGTGTTGAACAGAAGCAAAGGGTTTTTAGGAATCTGCTTTTATAAACAAATATTATACCTGGCACACAGTAGGTGTTTTTAATAAACATTGGTAGAATTAAAGGATCAATAATTGTCAGACTTTTTTCAGTACTGGAGATCAAACCCAGGGTCTCGACCACTGAGCTACATCCCCAGCCCTCTTTATTTGAAGACCCAGTCTTGGTAAATTGCCCAGGCTGGCCTTGAATTCACTATCCTCCTGCCTCAGCCTCCCAAGTAGGTGGTATTACATGCATGCACCCACACCCAGCTCTGACTTTGTTTGTCCTGTCTCCTATCCATTCTTTAATGCACCCCAGCTCTTTCTCTAAAGCACGTTCTTTTGTTTTCTGTGTTTCTCAGCTCCCTGGGAGCATTTTTTAATTAGAAAAACCTTGAAGTGCTTTGTGATTTCCAAATAATTCAAATTAAATAATCAAGATGTAAACCGAGGAAGATCTATAAGACATAGTTGTGGGCAGACTTAAGACATAAGACGGTGTCTGCAGGAGGCAGGGCTGAGCATGTGTTCATGTACTATGAGGAAAGTCACTTAGGCTGAAAGTCAGAAAGGATTTATTTTAACCATGTAATTCCCAGAAGGCAGCCTTCTTGGCTAGGAATGAACATAGACTGGGAGCCACACAGGCCTATATTTAAACACTAACACTCAGTCTTAACCAGCAAGGAGAACAAAGACAAACTATTGTCCCTGCTTTCCTCCCTCCCTGAGGAACATACTTTCCTGTGGCACTGTCCTAAGGTTTAAATAGTGTCACATCATTACAAGAGTTTGGGGGCAAAACCCCTGGCTCCTAGGGTCACAACAGACCAGGCAGGGCCCCCTGTCCCATAACCTCAATCAAGGATATGAACACAGGAAAGAAACTTTCATCAGCATGGCCATAATGGGAAGTACAGATAGAAGGTCAAGATCTGGCTTTGAGGGACTGACAAAAAATTAGGGGTTTTATAGAACAGAGGGGCAAAGGTGAGGGTTGGGGATTTGCATCAATGGATCAAGGAGGGTTGCACAGCTGGCAGCCTAGGTAATCCTAGGCTGGTCAAGTCAGGTCTGTCTGATCATTACCATAGAACTGATTCTGTGAGCTACTAGCAGAGCCATCATCACTTGAGGGGGCAAACTGAGGCGGCAGTTCGGCTCCCATCAAGAGATAACAGCTACTGCTTTTCAGGGGTGGCAGCCTCGGTTCCCATCATGGAGTAATGGCTCCCACTTACAAGGGGACCTCATCATGGGGTGGTCTGAGAGGCTCTGCTTTTCCTGGAATCTAGGTGGCCAAAGATATAGGATAATGACTTGAAACTGCTATGCACTGCTCCAGGAGGATTGAAACTGGACATTGTAAAAGCTAGCAATTATATGTTCCTGTAAATTCTGAACATTACTTTAGGTACTCTTATCTTGGTGTCCTCGGACTTGAATGGGGATGAGACAGGCTCCGAGTGGTTAACATGCCCACGTGCAGAGCTGAGCAGGGGCCTGCCCAGAGTTTTAAGGCACTGTAATAAGAGACACAAACAGTGAGGGAAGAGATACCAAGCTTTATCCTGCTTTTAGTTGTCCATTGGGAATCCACGGCCCTAACCTCTGAAGTCCCTGTTACAACTTTCATTTTAAAAAGTGTGGTACAATGCAAATTGGAAAATTCAGAGAATTTAGAACCTTATGTTATGTTTTCATAACACAAATGATGCTACCAACGTGTATTTAAAATGTGAAAACAAGGGCCAGGATTTAGCTCAGTGGCACCTTGCCCGCCTTGCAAGCACAAGGTCATGAGTTTGATCCCCAGTACTGGGGGAAAAAAAAGAAAAAAACCCAAAAGATAAAATGTGAAAACAAACTCAGATATCAAATTCCTATCTAACTTCCTTTTCTGGGAACTTTCCAGGTAAACTAAGCCAGATAGGACTTCGTATACTCTTGTGAGTTTGAGAAGTAGCCACCTTCTTCCAAGCCTAGTAAATCTATGGTCATGATAAGACTCTTGATGGCTATAACAACTTTGAAACTGGATTTAAATTAGGGTCCTCATGAGGTGGGTATAGTGGCTAAAGTAAATGGTTTACAAATTCCAGCCCAGACAAGGCAACATAGAGAGACCCCATAATCAATCAATAAGTCAACAAATAAATATGATCATTTGTCTGAAATTTTTTCTTATTCCAATCCCATATGCACGACTGATTATAAAAATCTTTAGTGAATGATAGCAATGCAGGGAAAAGAGTATCCTTGGTACATTCATCTTCTTCAAAGATCACTCATAACTCTAATTCATCAAGTTATTGCCACATCCCTGATTCCCTCCACTTCCCTTTTCCAGGATGCTGAAGTTATATAAAAGTTCTTCTCTGGGGGGAACCAAATATCTTTTGTTCTCCCTGAAAACATATTCCTTTAATGTCTCTGTAAGTCTGCTCTTCAGCCTAAAAAAAAAAAAAAAAATGTGCTTGCCAAATTTGGAACTTAGTTCTTTAGACCTACAAATTTGCTCATCCAATCACACATCTATGCAAGCAGAAGTTTTTCCACTTTACAGGCCATCCAGCATGTTTTCTTAACACCATGAAGACCCAAGCACTCTTGTCTTCTTCAAGTATTTGCCCTACCATTCAAAACCACACTTCTGGGCAAATGCAGTGATCTGGAAGGGCAGGCTTGCTTACCTGCTCTCACAGCCAACACATGGTGACTAAATATCCCACTTTTTTCTTGGTATTTTCATGTTATCTTTTTTTGTATCATATTTCCTCTTCTTAAATATATTGAAAACTAAAAGTAATTTCAAAACCTGAAGCAACTTTGTAATAAAAAGAGAGAAACTGAGACAGACTCCCTCTGAGGGCAGCTTCAGTACTCTACACAATTGGAGAAACTTCTCTAATAACAAACTATAGAAATGATCCCTGAAAGTCTAACCCTTTGAGGGCAGCTTCAGACTTGTCTTCTAACTGTGAATCACTTCCAACATTGTGCGCCCTCTGAGTTTTTGCTGGTGTCCAAGCAGCCCCGAAGAAGAGGTGAGTGTGCTATCTGCACTAATTAGGGGGCCAGGACATCAGCGCAACTGGGTGCCTTAATTTTTTTTTTAATTAGTAGAAAAGTGAATGGAATTTGTTTTTAGGAAAAACCTCTCCAGTTTGTCTGGAAGGACCATTCCAGGGAACCCTTTTAGTCATGCAAGTATAATGAGAAAGCTTACCTGTAGTTCCCAGCAGGCTGAGAGGCTGAGTGAGTATCCCATCCATAGTGTCATGTGAGCTCCTTGGCAGGACTCTTCACCTAGGGAACCTCAGCAGGGCTATCCTCCACACCCAGACTTGGAGCACCCAGACCCAGGAGAGGTTTGTGTCTTTTGTGCCCACGCATTTCCTCTTTGGAAGCTGGGACTTGAGGCCAAACTCTCAAGCATCTGCAGGCCAGATCCGCTGTTCAGTTGACTCTAGGAAGACGGTACCAGCCTAGCGTGGACTTACAGAGAGTCTCACCCACAGGGTGTTATCCAAGGCTGGCCAAGCTGAGTTTAGGGAAATGTATGTTGAGCGCTGATTTGGACCACTGGAGATTCCCTCCCCAGTGCCTATCATGCAGATGCAGAAAATGAAGAGAACAGGCTAGGTTCTGTCTGGGAAGGGAAGTTGATTGGACTGTAGTTCTGAATGCCTGCAAGTCCCCTATGGTAGAGATTAGGTTGCCCCTATCCCTGGGAAACCTATGGGGATGAGGCAGGATTTAGCTTGTAAGCTTTCAGAGCCACCCCTTCTGAAATCAGTTGTGAACTGATTAGTGTGATGTTACTCTCAAGCCCCTATGAAAACAGAAAATCACAACTGGGCCCAAGGTCCTCAGTGGAGAGTTAGAGAGGGCAGTGGTCTCTCCCCTAAGCAGGAGCAGTCACGTGTGTGCTGGAGGTGGGCCTGCAAAAGGCAAAAGTGAGGACAGCTGTTTTCAGGGGTTATAGGCAGAGCCTGGCATCAAGATAAAGTCAAGTAGGAAGATGAACTACTGGGACTTGCTCTCAGGGACACTCCTTTTGGTCATCAGGGGCCCAGATTTGTAGCAATTCACGGTGACAACCAAGAGGGCACCTCAAGAGGGTCTCACTTCTGGAAAGGGCAGCAGCAGCTCATGTTGTATAAACAGGATGGATTATTTTGTTTTGTCTCACAAAATGGTTATGCAGTAGACATGGCTACGTGAAGGCTTGGGTTCTGATTATTACTGCAGTATCCTATTTGTGACTTAAAAGTTGCTAAGATCAAGAGATCATCTGCATCTCAATAGATGTAGAAAAGGCATTTGACAAAATCCAGCACCCATTCATGATAAAAACGCTACAGAAAATTGAAATAGGTCTTTATCTCAATCTGATTAAGGCTATCTATGAAAAACCAACAGCCAACATCATACTAAATGGTCAAAAGCTGAAAACTTTCACACTAAAATCAGGAACAAGACAAGGATG
>NW_004624787.1:11047668-11070503 GCF_000247695.1 Heterocephalus glaber
GGAAAGGAAAAATTATGAGAAAGAAAAACAAATGGAAACAAAGTCCATGTAAATAGGGAAGGGTGGAGGGGGTGAAGGGTGCACAGGTAATGGGGAAAAAATAAGAACTAAGATACATCATGTTCAGGTACAAGCACCCAGTGATAAATGTAAATGTATTGTATACCTGAAATGTACCAATTAATATATAAATTTTTTTAAAAAGAGATCATCTGTAAAAAAAACACACAAGAGGGCCAGGGATTTAGCTCAGTGGTTCCACCACCTGCATCGCAAGCGCAAGGTCCTGAGTTTGAGCCCCGGTACAAAAAAAAACAAAAAACACAAGAAATATTTTACCTTTTCTTGTCCTCCAAATTCAGCACTCTAACCAAATATGAGAGCTACATCGAGATAAAGAATCAAAAATACGCTAGCTCATGTACTAGAAAATGTGTCACTTGTATTTTCATGGGCATTTCTAATCCCTGGAAATAAAGTGCTCTTGCCTTGGGGGTAGTCATTTGAAAACGAAGGTATGCTTGTGGGTCACGGAACACAGAACCCTTCATAGATCCTGCTTTTCACAGCAGAAAATCAGACTCACAAAATATTCTTTGTACTAACACCTTTCGTCAATATAAAAAGAGCTAAGTGAAATATTTAGCCCTGAGAATAGAAATATAAACAAAATATTCCACCACTGAGGCATATGTCTTCCTAGAGACAGGGAAATAATATCCTTCCTTTCTTCATTAACTTAATTGATCTATCACTGATTTTACAGTATCTCTGTTTAATTTCAGTTTTATACCAATATTACAAGGTCAGATGTAATAGCTGCCAAGAACCAAATTCACTTGAAATGAGGCCTGAGATGTGGATTACTTTAATCTACTCCTTTTAGGGCTTCTTAATTTCAACAAAACTTGTTGTGATAATCAAGTTCTGTTGTGTTTACTCCTATATAATACTAAGATTCATCAAGGTTCATTATGGCTTTTTAATAGAGTCTTCTTTAAGCTATTTTTGGATGAGCTTTGTGTAATTGGGTGGGGCTCAACTTGTTTAATTCAAGTTTAATATTTTTGTTTATTGGTTTTACAACATTACTGAGGTTTAATTAACATGCAGTAAACTGCACTTATTTAAAATGTGCAATTTAATAAATTTTAACATAAATATACCCATAAAACCATCACCACAAAGGAAAGAACAAATTCCTCACCCCAAGTTTCCTCATACCCTTTTGTTTGACTCAAATTTTAGACCAGGAGAATGAAAGAATCCATAACTCTTCACTACACTCCATGCCTCAAAAAGTCAAATTGCCAAGAAATCTATTTCTGAGCCTTATTTGACTTTTATTTGGGCAAGTTGAATAAATGCGTGCAATTTGTTGACAATGCATTCATAAATGAGGGTACAAGAAATCTGTCTTTCAATTGCATTCAAAGTAAACATTTCATAGTAAACTCTATTTGTTCCAGGAAGTATTAGACTGCTTACAAGACAGCAATTGAAAAGTAAGCAATCATACTTTGAAAGGTTCCTGGTTTTCATTTTTTACAGGTCTACAAATCCCTCAGAAGCTAAACTTGACACATACACACACACACACACACACACACACGCAAACCAACAGATGCCTGACATGAGTAGTACAAACCCCCCAACTACACACACATAACTGGGTGTTAGAAGGTAATTCCCAAGCTCAGTTTTCATTTTTGGAAACTCATATTTTATAATGGGTTTATAATTAAATGCTACTTAAGAATTGCTTGATAAAAAATCTTCATGTTCCAGACAAAATAATGTCAATAGCACCTTTAATACTAAGGTACAAAGGTTTCTCTCTCCATGGTCTCTCTGCCTCGGCTGGATTCCTAGATCCCTAAGGTCGCTGATTCCTAGCTGTGTGTGTCCCAGGGCAAGGCACTGAGCATCTCCAAAACTTGGTTTCCTCATCTATAAAATGGGAGTCATGAAATAGGGTTTCCATGAGATAATAGGCACTTAGTTACCATTAACTCCATCATGGTATGTGTATTGCTTTTTCTCATCATGCTATAGTCTAGAGGTCAGAGATAAACACCTCCAATTTCAATGTTGCAGACATTCTGGAGCAAGTATCCACCACCAAAAACCTCTGATCTACTTATGGCACCTGGACATCTGCCTATGATCAAATGGTAAACCACTACTCTGGCTTCTTTTGGTTGAAGAGAAGAAACCAACACTCATTAGCCAAAGATGGTTGGAGGAGGCAGTTGTGGAAGGGGTCTTGCCTACCTTAGAAGGTCTGATGTTCTCCTGCCAGGCTGAGAGACAGATTCCAACCAAGTTGGAAAGGGTTCCCTGGGGGTCCAGCTTGGAACAGCCTTGTTATGGTTTGCGTCTACATGTCCTCCCAAAGCTTCATGTGGGGTTTTTCGGAGGTGGCTGGATCTAGAGTATGTGATGCTACGATCAAGGGTGTGTGATTACTAAATTAGTCCACTGATTGGTTTGGCATAGTTTGGGGAGTAGATAATGGGAAGGCCCTCCCTGGATATATATATTATATATCCCACCCCCCACCCCCCCAGTAGAATATAAGAGACAGAAAAAAGGACTGCTGTAGTTGCTGCTGCTGCTTGGTGCTTTGCTGTCTCTTCCTGCTTGCCATGGACCGTTTCTCCTCTGTGATGCCCCTCTGCCATTTTACTCTGCCTGGGAGCCAGCCTCTTACAGACGGAAACCTCTGCAAACTGAGCCACAATAAGCCTTTCCTCCTTTGACTTTGGGTGTTGGGTATTTTGTCTCAGCAACAAGAAAAGTAACTAAGACAAGACTTCCTGTTGAAACAGTTCTCTTGAAATGCTTTTTTACATTGTATGCTACAATCCTGAAAAAGTGTCCGTATTAGTTCTGGGAATTTATCCTAAGGAAATAACCCAAAATGTGAAACAACAAAGAGTGGCCTATATACAAAGGTAACTGCTTTTTGGCTACTCCCGGGGATTCTGAGACAAGTGACCACAGGCTTCCCTTTGTGAAACACTGGCCTTAATCTCCCTCACTTTTGTCCCATCTATCATTCTTAGCTGTCTCAAAAACATACTACATTCCTATCATTTTCAGATGGAAACACTGATAGCTGATTAACATGTAAACTATGTTCCTTGCATGCATTTGATAAGAAATTTATAACAGTATATGTCATAATTCTATTATAGAATGCAATAGCATGTTCCAGTGAGTTACACATAATTATATTAAGCAGTAGTTAGGGCAATTATATCATTTGTTGAATGGTAATTGCATTACAAGTATAGGAGCCTATAATGGATTAAATTCAGAAATGCTAAGATTTTACAGAGACTCCCCTTGAAAAGTATTAAAGGTTGGAGTTTGTGTTGTTCTGCTGAGTCACAGTTAGGGACTACACACAGCAGGGAATTAGATGCGATTTACCTTGTACAACCCTCTGAGGTTTCTTCCATCCTCACTCCCAACTCCATAGGCTGACTCTCTGATAGGCATCAGCCACTCTCTCCAGCTTCCCTGGGCCAAACTCCCTCACCTCCTAGACACTCAGCTTCCATCTCCTCTCAAAGCCCCACGGTTGAACTTTGATTTGTGTTTTCTGTGAACTCCCAGCAGGTGAAACATTACATCCCATGCCCCTTACTGTGAGCACCCCAGGACCCGCAGACTCTCCGGCCCCACTAAAGACTGCTGAGTCCACACTGACCTTTGAATGAGATCCCAGGTGATTGCCCCACACTTTCAATCATACAAAGCCCTGCTCAAAAGCCCAGAGTGGACCAACCTGTTTACTTTGCTGATGAAGAGACCAAGATCCACAGAGATGAGCTCACTGGCCTAAGGCCCTGCAACCAGTGATTGATTATCAGAGTCCTCCATGGGCAAAATAGAGCTTTTACTCTGTTACTGTTGTGTTTAACTAATAGTTACAATGAAGTGCCAAACTGTTTTAAATGGTGATCTCTTTTAAGCTGCTCATCAAGCCTACAATGAGGTTATTAATGTTCCCTCTGCAAAGCAGAAACCAAGACTCAGAGATGGAAACATACCCCAGGTTACAGTTAACAGAGTTTCAATACCAAATATTTCCAACTCCAATATCTGTGCTCCCAAAATCATGTGCTTTTTAAAAAAATTTCTAACCCATCAAAAATAAGCAATTAGAATGCCAGGCCATGTCAGACTGAAGAAAGATTCATTTCTCCTCTTTCAGGGTCTGTCCTTGCCTCCCCTGCCAACCCTCCTTTTTCTGAAGGAGATGTTTTAACTCTTTTTACGTCCACCAGCTCTGATTTTCCAAAGCATTTTTCATTATTTTCTTTACCATCCAAGCCCTCACTGGGCTAAGTTCTAGATGTCTTCCCTGCAGCTCCCATTTGCAGAGTTCTATCTCAGTCCCATGGACCCAATATATCTGTCACTCTCTCAAGTCCCACTGAAGATTCAAGACCTTGCACAGAGGTTGAAATCTGCATCTGAGGAAAATTAGAAAATCCCACTCCATTCCTCTCAGTCTATTCAGGTTACTACAACAGAATGCCATTCACAGTGTATAAACAAGAGAACTTTTTCACATACAACTCTGAAGGCTGAGAAGTCCATGGTCAAGGTTGACCAGCAGGTTTGGTGCCTGAGAGGTCCTGCCTCCTGTTTGACAGATGGTTCCTTCATATCGTTTCTTCACATGGAAAAAGGGATGAGGAGTCATTCTTGGGGCTCTTTTATAAGGGCACTAATGTGACAATCACCTCCCAAAGCCCCACCTTCTAATACTTCATCATTTTGGGGGGTAGGATTTCAACACATGAATCTTGTGGGAGACATAAACATTCCAGGCATCCCACCTTCTGTGCTGTTCCGACAATGTCTTCTCCCTCTACATATCCACACTGGGAGCAGTGGAGTGCGTGATCTTATCGTCCATTTGTGTACCGGCCTCTTTAATCCCCTTCTTTTTCCATACTTACCTTTAGTAAAATTGCTGGTACTCATGGACCAACAGTTTCTATCTTCTGCCCTTCTTCTGTCCCTAAGTCTCCATTATAGTCCTCTTTCTTGAGGAACTAAATTCATTCACATCTTCACCTCATATGAAGCAATAATTGAGAACTACCAACTTTGGACTCTATAATTCCAAAGCCTCATAGCTCCTGCTCCTACGAATCTCAAAAAAAAATAAAAGTTTACCAAACAAAATAAAAACAAAGAAAGAGAAACCCTGAGCTCTTATACACAACTTTCAGATTCAAGAACAGAGTTTGGGGTCAGGGATTTAGCTCAGTGGTGCCACACCTGCCTCACAAGCACAAGGTCCTGAGTTCGATCCCCGGTACTAAAAAAAAAGAAAGAACAGAGTTTGAATTCCTGAAAAATCCATGATATTCTGGCTATTTAACCTACTGTTCTTTGTCTACTATTAACTTCTACCTTCCTATGGGCATTTTTCTCTAGAATAAATAATTAATTCAATGTAATATATGTAGAACAGTTATTGGAGACAAAGTGAGAAAAACATAATGATAGTTAGAGGGGCTAACAATGTGAATGAATATCTTGCAATTACATAAGGTAGAAGATAGTTGTATAGATACCCCAAGCCCCCCCTAAAAGTCTTAGCAAGTTTCCTTCCCAAACCCAAACTATTTTGATTTTCCTCCTTGTCTTCAAAAGCTCTATGTCACAGTTGAGATACAGACCTTAAACCATATTTTAAAATTATATATTTTAATTGATCTTACGAGAGATCCTTTATTGTGATGTACATAGAGTGAAGAATTACCTAATCTACAGTGTCTGTAAGATACCAAAGCAGATTAAACATGAAAAAAACAGATCATTAAGAATCGTATACACACAACACAGGTTATCTAGCTGAATTTAACACTTCTTTTCTATCTCTAATTTATCTTTGTAGAACAGACATGAGCCTGGTGAAGCTTTCCAGGGTGGGGGAGATGCCACATGGCAGAAAACTTGGGGTTTTAGTCTTGGCATTTCACGAGTAGTAGCCACCACTCCTCAGACATCAGGGCTCCTCCAAAGACATCTGCTCATTCCAATATAGATTTCCAACAACTTCAGATCTACATACGGATGTGTTTACTGTTGAGGAGAAATTAGATTTCCCAGGGTCAACTCTATTTGTAATACTGACAACTTTCTTTGAACAGGTCCAAGCCCCACCATGTGGCCCAGCTTCCTTCTCACCTGCACAATCCCTGTGACTTCCCACCCCCGCCCTCAGTGGCCTCTGCTCCCACCAGCAGCCCTGATAGAGCTTCCCCTCCACATGGCTGGGAGGTGAAAGATCTTTGGTTTTATTGCTTAAATTGACCTTGTGCAAAAGAAGGTAAGCATCTGATGGGACTATCATATGGGAGAAAAGGGAATACAGCCATTACACGCTATTATCAGAAATGGATGCCAGCCAAATTGTCTACTAAATTGTTTTCATATAATGCTATTAAATTACAAAGTGAAATTTTTTAAATGAAAAATGTCCAGACTGGTATGAACTTACCCCCATTGGTTTTGTAAATACCGCCAGTTAGTGTAACAATTCTATCACACAGGGAAATGAGAATACAAAAGCAAAAACCAGGTAGGGGGTTCTTAATTCTTTTCCCTCAGATATTCCCACATTAATCCACGTAGGACAAAAAATAGGCCTTTCAACACTTCATTTAATTTGGCAAATTATCTCTATTTAACTACTCTCCTTTGTCTATTTTATTGACCACCTCCTTTGTGCATTTTATTTCTAACCTTTGATGTTTAAAAAAAAGTGTCTTGTATTTCAACAAGCATATGCTGGTTGATGACATCAAGACAAGTTCTGTATTATTACATTTAAGCCCCTACAATAGTCCTTTGAGGAAATACCCTTAGATTAACTCATTCATGTGCTCAGTACCTGGAAGCTTCTCAACAAAAGTCAGAACCTCTGATTTCCCCTTCTAAACTCCCAGACCTTTCTACTACACCACTGTTATGGTTTGGGTCTAGATGTCCCCCCAAAGCATCGTGTGGTCATAAGTTGGATCTAGAGTGTGTGGAGCTAGAATTGATTCATGATGCTAGGCCCAAGGGCACTAGGACTAAGGGTGTGAGTGCTACCTGCCCTAAGTGGTCTGAGTAAGATAAAAGGGGCAGGGAGCCCTGTTAAGGTTCTCATTACCTTTGCTACCTTGTGCATACCATGGTGTTTCTGCTCTGCCATGCCTGTTTGTCATCCCTGCCTTGGAGTCAGCTGATTACATCTTGAAACCTCTATGAACTGTAAGCCAAATAAACCCCTTCTCTTCTAACTTTCGTGTCTGGTATTTTGTCTCAGCAACAAGAGAAAAGTAACTAACACAACCACTATCAATCTTTAAAAATATAATCCATACTTGGGAGACCATGAGTTCCTTTGATTTATGGTTTGGGGCCCAGTTGAAGAAGAATGATACCTTCTATCTCTCAGAGATAACTTTTCTGGAGTGCATGTCACTTGTATCCGTACAAATCTGCTTTAAGATTTAGTTGAGTAATTAAAACTATGGAGACTTGGGCTGGGGATGTAGCACGGGGTTTGAGTGCCTGTGGACATGCATGAGGCTCTGGGTTCAATCCCCAGTTCTGCCAAATAAAAAGTAGAGACTTCAAGGGCCATTTCCTCTTGCTATCTGGTTGCCCACAGCTCCCCAGTCAGTACCCAAAGGATTGAAACGTCTTCCTTTCCTTTCCTCTACTCAACCTTTTCTCATTCCATCAACAGATTGTTCAGTTATACTAATATGTGATGTGTGAAAATGCCCTAATTAGGGATGAGCCCAGAAAAATTTGGGGAAGCTACATGTTTCAATTATATGAATGAACATGCAAATGCAATAAAATCTAAAGGGCAAGCATTGTGTCGAGTTTTTACAAGAAGAGAATTACATTTCACATGCATGAAAGCAATTCTTTTGTAAACTTACAGAATACAAGACTAAAAATAAGCACACAGGAGAACTATTAAAATACTTATTATTTGAGTTAAATTAGAATTCTACGAGGATGGTTTCATCAAATGATTTGTGTTATTTTAATTTCCTTTCACAATCAGATTCAAATTATTCTACCTACAGGTTACATGGTTAAGCAGATGCTCCTTAAACATCAACATCCATTTTTTTAAATAACATTCATCACTGATTTTTTTTAGGCTTTAATATCAAACTGGAGCTCACCACTAAATATCTTTTCATTTTTTAGGTTATCAGCTCCTGCACATAACATTTCATAGATGTCGATCTTAAAGAAAAAAAATCTCTCCAAGGCAAGAGCTTTATATCAAAATATTTTCGGATTTAACAGCTATCCTTGAAGCTGAAAAAGATGATGCCAAATGCAGCTAAAATTTAATACTTGTTCTTTAAAGTGTGCTGACTGCAGTGTGGAGTCCTGACACTCAGATTCTGCATGCAACACTAGGGCCTCGGCACCAAGAAATCACTCATGGAGCAGTAACTTCTTCATGAATTCAATTTTATCATCCATCCATAAGTAGCTGTATTTCTTCAAGTAGCTTTGATCCTTGGCAGCATTAATGGTGACTGACTGCACCCTGCATGTGGTTTCCTGGTGCATTTCCCCTAGCACATCTGTCTGAGCCACATTCCTTCATAATGGGAAAATAAAATTGAGAAAAGCAATAAAACTGGGGCGCATTAGAGGTGATCTACCAGTCAGACCTGCTACCTTCTAAAGCTCAACCCACTAAGTGCAAGTTTATGTTTATATGAGAGCTTTTAAAATCCTGCATGTTATCTAAATTATTGTAAAGAGAGCCACACTCTAAACACAATAAGAGATCTTTTATTTTAGGGAATATATTGTAAGTCATTTGGTAAAGTAGAGAATTCTTTTGGAAAGAGAAAATGGCCCACTTAATTTATCTTCCACATGGAAACAGAATGAGTTCATCAGAACCTATGTTGGTTTTAAAAGGAAAATATGCAACTAAGTCTCTGTAGAGGTGAAAAGTCATGAACATCCATGATCCACAAGAATTAGACACCAACCGTGACAGAAAACATGAAGGATTCTCTCTGAAAGCATCACCTCCTTACCACCCAAGAAGCTCAAGGTAAGCAGGAGAACCATGTCGCCACTGTTTCCAGAGACCGCTCTGTTGCTTTTACTGTCAGCAATCCAGACCTTCCTCAACTTCAAGCACCCCGGGTGCTGCCATGATGTGGGCAATGAAGCCAACGGAGGTGATTGCCTGGAGGGATTTTGGGAATCATTGCCTTACCTTTCCTACTTTCTCTCCCAGATAGTACCAACCAAACCAGCCAAGATTTATGGTCAGTCTGTGGACCCTTGGATTCCATTTTCGTGCTTGGTTCAACATTGTGTCATCCTTCCAGAGAAAACTGGGAGTAAAAGGTGGAGTGTGTTGGAGGAAAAGTATTCCATTTACTCTAAAGGTTGAAATCTTTTTTATTTCACCTTTTATACCAATATATTCATCACTTTTTCAAAAATTGCACATTCTATATACAAGACAGTGTGCCAACTCTAGAGATAAAAGGTGTATAAAGCAAATTAGAAAGGTTCAAATAGCACGGTAAAATGTTAGGACATGGATATAGCCATCAACTGGTGAGTTCTGGAAATGGAGAAAGAAGATGGAATTAAGATGGCATCATGGAGACAGTGATATTTAAAAAATAGGTAGGATTTGGACATGTGAACATAAAGGAATATATAAACCTGAATACAAGTTTGTATCCCAAGAGTTTGACAGAGTACTTCGATACATATTATTTCACTAAACCCTCACCACATGAGGAAGTTTTGGAAATGTGGCTAAGACTAGCTAGATGCCCCGAGCTTCATTTCTTTCCTCCATGCAGTTGATTAAAGCCATGTTAGTCTGGTCACTGGGATATGAACAACAGGGATATGAACACTGAGATATGAACAGGCCTGGTCATCAAATGCCATGTCATCCTCTTTTCTCTTTCATTGCTTATCAGCCAGCTGAGTGCAAAGAGTCCAGCAGAGAGCTCCAAGAAGGCTTCATAATATTGTTGCACTCAAATGAAATACACTCAGGAATCTCAAGTCGCTGCTTACAGCAGATTTCCTCCCCTCACCACATACATTCCCATGCTCCTATTGACAACTTCATTCAGGCTTTGCAAGAGCAGGAAATAAACCTTACTGTGTTGAACAAACAGGATTTGAGAGAAGTTTGTTAGAGTAGCAAGCATGAGAAAAATGAAGCTTACAAAGGGGGAAAGCATACATGAGAATACAAAAGTAGGAAGCCACGACACAAAAGTAGATACGGTCCAACTTCAGAGCCCTTCACAAGCAGATCCCACCTAATCACCCAGCCTTTTCTCCTACGTAGTCTCATGCGCTGCAGCTCCACAGGCCATGCCATGCCTGCACTGAACACTTCTGGTCTCTGGTTGCGTTGTTCTCTTCCTCTGGAATCCCTTTGCTCCCATTTTGCATCTTTTGAAGTCCAATGTGAATCATCTCATTATTTGAACCTCAACAGCAATGCAATGTAGAGTAACAGAAATGGTAAAGGATTGGGTCTAGAGGAGAGGGACATAGATCTGAGGTTTTGCTCTTACTAGCAGGGCCCTAACTAAATGACCTGAACTTTCTGCATCTTTCCTCTTCTCTAAAATGGATTTGACCTTTAGACGAAGTGAGATGGTGAGTGAAAGTTTTCCTTGGTACACAGAAAATGCAAAATAAATATTTATTCTATTCTATAGCCCTTTATTATACTATTCTATTATTCTATTCACTCACATCCTCCTCCCAAAGGCCCTGACTCCAGAAAAGTGGGAGCCACGTTTCATTCATCAAGTTAGTCTGCACCCAAAGTATAGTAGGGGATGTAGTAAAACTTACATGAAGCTACATTTGATCAAAAACTAAGAGAGCGTCAAGTTCACAAATTTTTTCCTCTCACGTAAAAATCCAGAGATGAGAATCCAGGACTACGGAGGCAGTTCCACAGGTGTGTCAAGATCCTACCTCTGGGCCGGGGATTTAGCTCAATGGTTCCGGCTCCTGCCTTGCAAGTGCAAGGTCCCGAGTTCAATCCCCAGTACCAAAAAAAACCAAAAAACAAACAAAGATCCTACCTCCTTCCAGTTTGACTCCTCTCACCAAAAGGATGGGGCTCCCAACAGCACTGTCTACGATGGAAGACTGGACTCTCGATAGCCTGTTTTCGCTCCAGGTAGCATGATGGAGTAAGGCCTGGCTCTCTCTAAAGATCTCTTCCTGGGATGGTACACAACCACTTCTGCTTACATGCCATTGGCCCAAACTGAATGTTATTCTTTAGTCTGTTCCTCTATATACCCAATGAGTTCTCAAAAGTCCTGCTGCTGAAAAAAAAGACAGAGTTTGGTATCGGAGGGACAGTTCGCAGTATTTGCCATAGCAAAACCCATGATTGCTTAGGAAGTAGATTCTGGCAGCAACATGGAGAAAGCTAAGATCAAGAATAGTTGAAATGTTATGGTAATCCTTATGAAAGCTACCTCTTGCTGAGTGCATACTACAGGTCAGACCCTGCAGTAAGCTCTTTATCCATATTGGCTCATTTGCCACTTCAGTTTCTCAAAGCAGCATGACAATTCAGATTTTAGCACAACATTTACACTAATCAGGCTTTGGTAGGTGGCTTACAATAGCAACCATTATATCTCATGATTGTGTGCACTAGAAACTTGGGCTGGGCTCAGTTGGGTGAGGCTTTTGTCTGCATTGTGAAGGTTTTCAGCTATCAGCTGGGCTCATCTGGAGGTTTCCACATAGCTTCGATCACATATCTGGCACCTCAACAGGGCTGGTTAGAAGTTTGGGCTCAGCAGGGTCTGTGAAGCAAGTGCACTTCTGTGGTCTCTCCAGTGTGGTGCTCAGACTAGTCAAGGTCCCAAAGAATGTTCCAACAGACAGGAAGCAGAAGTTGTTAGTTTCTTGAGGCCTGAGCCCTGGAATTCAAACAGCAACATTTCTGCCATACTCTTTTGATCAAAGCTGTCTCCAGGCCTGCCCAGATTTAAAGGCAGGGGGCAAAGATCCCACTCTCGATGGAAGGCATATAAAAGTGTTTGCAGCAGTCTTTAATTCTCTACAAGTGCCTCGTGCCTAATTAGTACCCACTAAATGTTTAGTGAATGGTTCACAGACTTGGTTCAGTTCTAGATCCAGGAAAGTAACATAATTGGAAGAGATATTGAGTGGAGTAGAAGGAGTTCAAAAATGAATACACGGATTCTGGGCACAAGATCTGATTCTACATTAGGAAAATGAAAATAGAGTGTATTCTAAAACTTGAAGGGAGAAAGTTAACCACCACCTTTCCTCATGTCCTATACTTGACCAACAGTTTGAATTGGCTCTTTGCCTTTTGATATTAACCAGAAATTTCTCCAAGATTCAAGCTGATTACTCCCTTCAGTCCTATAGACAGGAAAATAAAACCAGACAGGAGTGAGTTATTGCCTAAATATAAGCTTCCCTGGCAACTCTTGGATGAGGGAGGTGAAAGGCAGTTGCTGGAAAATGCCCCAGGGAGAGCTCTCGCTTGTTGAAAGAACAAGAGACAGGTGTCTTTTTCCAAGGCGCCCAGCAACTCCCCTTACAAATGAGGCAACACAAGCCTTGATGAGACGTTTGCTCCTGCCATTTTTATTGACAACACAGTTCCAACAAGTTTGGAAAAGTCATCTCACTGTCATTCAAGATCGATCAGGGCACCAAATAAAGGGATGGACTTAGAGTTGCCCCTAACGCTTCTTCCCAGACACTGGCTCTGATATGATATGAACCCTCAAGCATCCTGGGGGAGCCATGCAAAGTCGCAGTGACAGCTCTCATTCGCCAGAAGGGAACTCAAAACTCAAGTTGTGCTTCTGCTTGAAAATAAGTTAGTGAAAAAAGCACTTAAAGACTTTTCCTTTTCACCTCAGCTAATTGGCCACTTCATTGTAAGGGAGCTTCAGCCTTCTTTTTTTAAACTAGTTTTGACTTCAATTATTTCAAGGCTCTGCCTAGGCCAGCAAGATAACATTAAATCTTTCCTGGGTGTGGTCAGACTGCACTAGCATTAAAACAAATTCTTTGGACATGAGTTTCATATAGCCAGGCCATGCAAGTCCTTTAAAGACTGTAAAAGTAAATACTGTTAAACAGAGCCAATCTTGTAAGAGAAATAAAAATGTGCTTTAAAAACTTAGCCTGCATCTAATAAAAATCAGTAGCAATCTTTCCAGGAACATGATATATTGCATAATATTTCTACTCTTTTTCATTTGAATCCTTAAGGGGAATTTCTGTTTTACATTCACTGAAGGGAAGACAATGCTTAATGGTTTTTGCTTAGTAAGTAGGAAAAGCATGAAATGTTGCTGCTTATGTTTATAGAAAAAGATGAAGTATTGTGGGTATATGTGGGGAGGACCAGCAATAATAACTGGGCAAATCTGACTTTTTCCATAATGGTGCTGTTGCCCAACCACATGGCATGCCTTGATTGGCTGACCTGTGAGTAACCTTCTTTGCCTGTGTGAACAAAGTTGAATAAGTGACTTCACAGCCTCGAAAAAGTGACTAGAAGTTGTTATCCAGCCTACACTTACATTTTTTAAATTTCTTGCAAAAAAAACCTCTCCCATTTGTCCTTTGCTCTCTCACAGAACGTCTCCTTGACCTAAGTTCTATCTATCACCTGAACCAGATAGAAGCTGCTCAAATTCTTGGGTGATGAAAAATTCAGACCATCAAGACAAGCAAGCCACCTAACACAAACCATCTCAAGAAAAAGCTGCCATTGCTCAATCAAAATGCCTCTCACTAAAGAAGCTCTACATTGCCCTTGAATTTCTGGTCCTATTTGTCCAGCTTTCAACTGTGCCCAGGTTTGTAAGGAATTTTTCCATAGCACATCAAAACCTGTCAGTGAGACTGCATTGTTTGGAATAGCTCAATGGTAAAATGAATAGTTTTGGCATTAAATTGCCAAGGACTAAACCAGTTCTGTTTCCCTCCTACTGTCATAACCTGGGGCCAGTTCATGTCTTTTGTGTCTTGCTTCTGTATCTGCAAAATGAGGAGAATAACGATTGTGAGGGTTATGGGAAAATAGCACATAATTGGCTTACCATCATATCTGCATATAGTAAAGGCTCAAGAAATATTAGCTGTTATTTTTATTTCAGTTGCCAGCTAATGTTCTCTACTTTGCTTGCCAAAATGGGTGAAACTAGGGGGGTCTTAACTATAAGATGCCCTTTCATAGCAAAATTCTATTCAGTGACTAAATTGAGGCCCTTATACAAAAAATAGAAATGTTTTTGTGTATAATGAATATGAAATATTATTTTATTCAACATATCTTTGCCCAATAAAGTAGAAAATAATTCCTTACAAAGAGAACTTTATTTTTTTAAAAAGCACATTAAAATCTGGTCATAGAGCTGGAGATATAGCTTAGCAGTACAGTGTTTGCCTAGTATGTTTGAAGTCCTGGGTTTAATCCTAGAACTGCAAAAAATAAATAAATATCAGTCAGAATAATAACAATCCATACTTGTCCTCACACTTAAGGAGAAAGAAAAAAACAAAACCAAAGAAAAGAACAAAATTCAAAAAGCAAAAAAAAATTTAAGGGGTCAGTCTTCTGAGGGTGATGATCACTACAAACCATGATTGACAAATGTCCAACAAACTTGGCATTGTTTACAATACGCAGTGAGGTACAGCTTAACAGTCCTGCAGTAGAAGGGTAAACAGGTCTTAATTCATAGGATTGTTTGACCGGAACTAGAACATAGATTCAAACTGATTACTTAGGATAGTTTGCCTCTCCACAGCTTTTTGCTTTCACCAGTAGCTGTCAGAGAAAATGGTCCATATTTATCTCATAGAGAATGTCTCTTTCGGGATGGAGGTGTGTAAAACTTTGGATGTGTAAGAATCTTTCAAAATCTGTAGGCCTTGACTTTCTGGGGAACAGCTGAAAGCTACACACTTCACAGCCTGACTGATTTAACCCTTCACACTAAGAAGGTGATGTCCTCTTATAGATCAGGAGAGATTTCCACCCACCATCTCACACTGTTTGAGAAATATTTATCTCCATCAGCCACTGCTAGTCTTCGAGTTGCTCTGTGAAAAGCATGACAGAGGGAAGCCAGGGGAATGGAAATTCAGCTGCCAACCTCCATAGCAGAAAAGATTTATCCCTTGGAAAATGTAGGCTATCACTGTAGAGATCCACCTCTTAATAGCTTTCCACTTGGCAGAAATTGTTGTCAGGGAGACTGAAGCAAGTGCTTGTCATGCAGAGGCCATCTTGTCACTTGCTCACTGGGACAACAGGAGGACTCACTGTAGGTGACTGGTTTCCGTGTCCATTTATCCAGATTCCATTGTAACTGATATCCAATCGAACACACAAAAGAACTGATCTTGCCCATTAATGATAGATTCACAAAGAGGGCCAGATGAGTCTCCAATCAACCCTCAAAGCAAATCCAGCCGTCTCCTTCTGGAAGAGGAATTGTTGACACAAAATGCTGTGAATTGCTCTATAGCCTTATACTCCCTTTCTCTGAATCCCTACTGCACTCATTATCCTCCCCACACAATTTAGAACTTGATTATATACTGTCTCATATTGTTCTCTAATTGTTTCTCCACCCAAAGGAGAGGTAGAGTTTCTTGAAGACATCATTTTTTTTCCTAACATGATTTCTATAATTGTATGAAGCTGCTTCCCTTAAGCCTGTCTAGTAATTTTTCTCCTTCATGGTATGGAGTTCAATTTACCTGGATGAGAGGAATAAAAATACCACCCACTCACACACAACTGTAAAGAACTAATAGAAAAATATGAAGAATATGTACCCCTGTGATAAATGGGAGAATATATCTCTACAGATAATAGATTTAGTTTGCATTTGTTTCGCCAGCCACCCAAATGCCTTAGCTTACAATGAGTGCACACCTATGAGTCTCTTCATTCTTCTGTGTTTCCCCATCCTTTTCAATGGAGAGAAAAAGTTTCTAAAATAATAACACCATATACCAAGGCAGAGGTCCAACTTACCTCTGGATTAAAGTTGGCAGCATTAAATTCACACCCGTTATTCTAGAATTGGTTGCTTGAAATGCAATCTACAAAAGCAACCAGAACCTCTCTTTCTGGAAGGAACATATTATGTCACCCTTCCTTGTGGCAAATGAACAAGCATTTTTCAAATATTTTTGGAAAACCAGACTTTTTTTTAACCCAGATACCTTGTGAAGGGCAGAATCAACCTCATCATGAATTCCTTTTTAGGTATATAGTGTGGGTCCATCTTCAGAAAAGCTTTCAGCCTTTCCCAGATCATAGTCTACCATGGCCCTGGCAAGTGCTTGATCCACCTTAAGCTAGGAGACCACGTGTGCTGGGGCTAGGAGACTCCTTTATGTTTCTTGTGATCATCTCAGGTTCTTGCTGACAAGTTTTTGTGAAGTTCAATGCTCTCTTTAAAAAAGGGAAAGTGGTTTCTTCACAAAACTTCTATGTGACAACTAGAAAAGGCAAAACCCAATGCCACATAGATATCTTGACCCTCCTTGAAGTTCTCTGCACACTCAAAGGAGTTGTGCACAGAGAGGCAAGTCCTTTAAGAATGATGCCCCCATTCCAGCCTTCAGGCAGAACCACACATTGAAACACAGGAGAAAAAGAATGAGGCTTTGTACTATTTTCAAACTCTTCAGAGAAACAGATTCCACCAGCTCTTCCCTGTTCATTGGTTTGTTAACTGTCTACATTAAAAAATTAACTACCTCCTTGATTTGTGCTTCAGTGAGATGAGCCCCTGTTCTTCTGCCCCATTCCTGCAGGACTAGGGAAAGTGCAGAATGACAGCACAAGATCCCTTATTTTAAAAAAACCAAAAAACCAACAGTATGAGGATTCTCAAGATGGTGACAGCAGAGCAATAAGCCAAGGGCGGGTCCTGAGTGACGGGCATGGGAGAGATGGTGGATGGGCCGGGCGCTGGTGAGCCCATGGCAGCCCATCTGTCACATCACCCTCTCTTAGCTCTTCCCAGCATGATCTTGTTCACATTTTTGTCTACTTGTTTACTATCTTCCCCATCAGAATATGTCTGTCTTATCTAGCACTGTATCTCCAGTTTCTATGTCGGGCACAGAGCAGGCAGTCAATTTGCAGGAACAGGCAAATAGAAGAAAGGAGAGACAGAGAAGAGAGGAAGGAGAGAGAGGGAAGAAAAAGGAGGGGAGAGGGAGGGACCACAACTCTAGCCCACCCGCCACCCTCCCCCAGCAACTCACCTATTCTTAGCTGCCTTGTTTTCCCCCATATTTCCTTGGCCCCCAGCTCTATCCTGACAGGTAGGAATCAGAAAAGAACACGGTTCAACCCAATTGACATTCCTGAGCCTTGCTACAAGAGTCTTGTCTGTACCTGTCCTTCAGTACACAGACTTCTTTTCTTCAGCTATAACCTGATTCCAAAAAGCAGACACCTCGTACCCTTCACAGGAGGCCAGCTGAGGACCCCAGCTGGACCAGGACAGCACCTGAAGAGCCCTCCTTCCACCCCAGCACCTGCCCTGCTCTGGGAACACCCACCTCGGGGTGGCTCCCACTGCCTTCCCTCATGCCCCGCTCACACAGATTGACGCAGATTCACAGGTGGGTCCTGCTCCACCTCCTGCCTCTTCAGGAGTGGAGCCTGCCATCAAAACCTCTCACTTTTTCAGTCTGAATACCCAGGGTGCTATCAGAGTGGGCAGCTGTCCTCTACAGCTGCCCAGGCTGGGGGACTTGCCAAGGGTCTCTCTGGCACCAGTCAGCTTTTCTCCAAGTCGGGGGGATCGGGTCTTGTGATACACAGCTTGGCTGCCCATTAAACCAGTTAATGGGTGGCTTCATTCCACAACACGAAGTCCTCGCTATCACTCAGGGGTAGTGAGGCACTATGGTCCTCGTTCTGCAGGTGTGGTGCTTGCTCACATTCCCGCAGGCAATATGCATTAGATTCAGAGTCGGGCTTAGCTGAGACTACAAGACTCCTGCCATGAAGTTGCCTCCGAAACAGGGAGAACAAAGCACTTCTCACTCGCTTTAAAAACTAGAACTGCTCCTCCCCACACAACTCCCAAACGCTGCCCTGCAGGGCAAGGCCTTGGCTGGCCAGGGCTGCCACCACAAAACAGCAATGGCTGGGCACTCTAGACATCAGGAACATAACTGTCCCGCGATGCTGGAGGCTGGAAATCCAAAACCAAAGTACCAGAAGGGTGAATCCCTTCTGGGAACTGTGAGGAAAGGATTCATTCCAAGCCTCTTTCCTGAGCTTCAAGTTGGCCATTGTCACCTTCCCACGGCATTCTCCCTGTAATCATGTTTGGGTCTACACTTCTTTTTATAAGGACACCAGTCACACTGGATTAGGGCCCACCCAATGACCTCATCTTCACCTGATTTCCCCCAGGTACTGGTGGGGCTGCTTTCACCTGCCCTCCCATGGCCTCCTGCCAACCTGACTATCCAGCCACCTTTTCGCGCTCTCTGCACACCGTAGGCTGAAAAGAGTCAATGTCCGGGCACTAGGCGGCCTCAGACGTACCGCGCAGGCGCACTGCTTCACTGTGCCACCGGCCTGCCAGGTCCTTGCTCCGTAACTCCTCGGCTGTCTTTTTCTGTAGGCTAAGAAACTGCCACTTATCTTGAGGGTGTAGCAATGAGGCCAGAATTTATCAGTTCTCCAGATGTGTTGAGATAAATTTCAGTTGTTTATAAATTACCCAGTCTGTGGTTTGTTTGGTTTTTTTTTTAATAAAACCACAAATGGACAAGTGTCACCCTAAATTGTTGACACAGGGTTTTGAAACCAAAGCTTGGTTCAGTTTCCAGTTCTGCCACTTACGTAGCCTTGGGCACTTTTTTCTTTCCTTCTTTTTGGAGGGCGGGAGATAATATTATGGATTAAAAACAGGACCTACACAACTGAGCTACATCCTCATTCCTTTTTTTTCTTTTCTTTTTTTTCTTTTTTTTTACTTTTAAAGACAAAGTCTCACCACACAAGCTTAAATACTATATAATATCTCTCATTTGAGTGAGGCAAAGTACAAACAAAGAGAATAATGAAAGATGGGTAGAAGGAGACTAGGAGATGGATCTCTTGTAATAGGGAAGTGGTCCAAGGGAAAAAGCAGGAGGGGTGAGAAGGAGGGGAAGGGGAAATAAGTAGAATAAAGATATGCCATGTACCTAATAACCTCAATTAATGTAAACATTATATCCCATAACATGAGCTAAGATCAATAATATCAATAGGAATAAAAATTGGGATAGGAGAATTAGAGGAGGGAGGGAGAGGGAAGAGGAAGAGGATTAAAAAAAAAACCAGAAACAAGCTGTGGTGTACATATAGCCACTCTGCAAGATGATTATAAACTGCATGAATTGCAAATATGTACTAATAAAATAAAAAAGTTTGGGCCGGGGATTAAGCTCAGCAGTTCCACTGCCCGCCTCACAAGCGTGAGGTCCCGAGTTCAGTACCTGGTGTAAAAAAAAAAAAAAAAATTTAAATTAAAAAAAAATTTTTAAAGACACAAGGACTCACTAAGTCTCTAAGTTGCCCAGGCTGAGGCCAAACTTGCCATCCTCCTGCCTCAGCCTCCAAAGTAGCTGGGATTACAGGTGTGACCCACTGCACCCAGCCTCCTTGGGTACATTTTTCAACCTCTCTAAATTTCCATTTCTTCAGCAATAAAATAGTCAAAATTATAACTCCCTTGCAGAATCATGGAGATGTGCATAAAAATGAAGTGATAAATGAGATGATATGCATAAAACATTAGCCCATACCAGGTAGTTAGTAAACATTCCAAATGTGTAGCAATAAAAAAAAGTAGCTGCTCTTGCTATTATTGTCATCATCACAAATTTTCCCTAGAACTTATCTTAATAACAAAGTTATTTCCTACCACTTCATAATTAAACTAGCTTCAGTTGTGTAGAGAATATTAATTAAATTTGAACAAGAAATCTAATGGCTGGATTTGTAAGTCAATAGACTCTTATCAGTCAATCTATTAAGCAAAGATAATGATTTAGAGTTGGTAAATAACTACTGAGCATCTGCCATCTACCAGGAATATTCTAAGATATTGATTGGAAAGGTGCATTTTTATGGTTAGAATAGATAGATAGATGTGTATGTGTACATGCATATAATTACATTTTATGACCTCTTATTTATCCATTCAGCTGTTGATGAAAATTTAGGTTGTTTGCACAAATACTGATTAGTTTCCAAAATACTTTCACATGTATTATCACATTAGACCCTCATAAAAGTTGGTATTGTCTCCATTTTACAAATGAAAATACATAGTCCAAAAGATTATGTGCCTCACCTAAAGGTAAAGCCGAGATCTTATCATCTTTATATAGATAATCTTAATGTTGGCAGTAGATATTTTATATGCATATATACATTTGTATGTAAATATACATGTGTACTACATACTTTATACATCAATACATTTCTATGTATACAAATAAAAACACATATCCTGGATTCTTCAAATATACATATGTATTTTATATATTATATACAAATATATAAAATCTTAATACTGGCACTGCAATTTTGTGTAGAGCAGTAATAAGGAAGAATCTTGAGAAGCCTGCTGGGTAAGGGCAGGTTGGCAGATGGCAAGGAAAAAAAGAGAAAACGAAACTGGTCTGCATAAAGAAACAAATAGGTGTTTCAGGAAGAAGGAAGAGAAGACCGCAGACCAGGCAATATGAGCAAGCAGACAAGCCACCACCCCCAGCTCAGTTTAGAGTGTCATTAGCCAGAGACAGGAATATGAAGAGATCATTGGGATGGAATAATTCTCAGCTATACTTCCAAAGAACTTTCCCAGCCCTCAGACTTCTTTGCAAGGGAAAGATTAAGCTCATGGCTCTTGTGACCACATCGATTCTGGGTCCACTCAACTGCCTAGGGAGTTATTAAGCAGTCAGATGTGTTTTTAAATGCAAATAAACTTAGAGCTGCAAGGACTAGAGCAATAGTTTGCAAACTCACTTTGAAGAGCAATAGATCCCATTACTCAAACAAAATCTTACACACACCACACAGGGAACTGCTGTGGTTGAAGAGATGAGCTGACAATATTTTGAATGGTGGCAAACAATCAAAAAGAGAGCATAAGGGCCTGGGAATGTAACTCAGCGGTAAGCCTGTGGTGAGCATGTGAGAAGCCCTGGGCTGCAGCACAAAATACTACTACTAGTTATTATTATTAATAATTAATAATAAAATTTATATTGCATATAAACCTTTAATTTTCAGTGACAACAGACAAGATAAATCTTCAAAAGCCTTATTTGTGTGTTTGTTTGTTGAGACAGGGTCTCACTATGTAGTTCAGACTGGCCTTGAACCCACAGCAATCCTACCTCTTGCAGGTATGCATCACCACTACGCCCAGCATTAAAAGCATTGTTTTGATTTAACCCCATAATGGGAAAACATGAAGATGGAGATATTCGCTGGTAGGATTGACTAAGAAGTCAAAGGGAATTTTGGGGTGATAGTAATACTCTGCTTCTTGATAACAGTTTGGATTACATTTGTCAAAATGCAGCAAATATGTATTTCAGATTTGTAGATTTCATTGAAGCAAATTTTACATCCAATGGAGAGGAAAGCTATAAAGCTATAAAATATTAAATTCTAGCTTATGATAAGCATGCTGAAGTTTTTTTTTTTATGCTGAAGTATTTACAGGGGACTGTTCAGACATCTGCAAGTTACTTTAAAGGGCATTTCAAAAAACAGGATGGCTAGCCAGGCATGGTGGCACATGCCTGTAATCCTAACACTTGGGAAGCTGAGGAAGGAGGATCACTGTGAGTTCGAGGCCAGCCTGAACTACATAGTGAGACCTTGTCTCAAAAAAACAAACAATAAAAAAAGTGGGCTGGGGTGTAGCTCAGTGGTTGAGCGACTGCCTAACATCCACAAGGCCCTGAGTTTAATTCCTGGTACCAGAAAATAAATAAATATGTTTAAAAGTTTATTTTTAAATAATAAGCAATACATTTTTCTCCTTTTGTTCTCTATAGCAATGGGTTCCCATTTGAAAGAACAAAGTAGTAATTGTGATCTCTTCAAACTGATTTAATTAAAATTGTGGTTATAATGGTGATGGCCCCGTTCCCATTCTGGAAGGGTCCCTTGCTAGGAAGAATCCATGAGTGATTCTAAGTTATTAAATTGTACCTGATGCTGGCTCTTGACAAGGGCACTCCTGAACAAGATAATAAGAAGCCTATCACTTTAGGTGTGAAGCAGCTTTGTTAAAGAAATCAATGCCCAAAGAACTCGGGAGCACAGGGGCTGCCCTGTACAGTATCCAAGTTTTCTGACTCTTTTCACTACTGCATTTCTAGCAAAACACTAGAACTCTCAAGTAGAAAAGAAAATGAGAGCTGGGTGTGGTAGCACACACCTGCAATCCCAACACTCTGGGAGACTGAGGCAGAAGGATTGCAAATTCAAGCCCAGCCTGGACAACTTAATGATTTAGTGAGATCCTGTCTCAAAATAAAAAATTTTAAAAGGGCTGGCAATGTAGCCCAGATTGTAGCCCCTGGTTCAATACCAGTAAAGTATTGAAAAGAAGGAAGGAAGGGAGGGAGGGAGGGAGGGAGGGGGAGAGGGAGAGGGGGAGAGAGAGAGAGAGAGAGAGAGAGAGAGA
>NW_004624787.1:11070603-11083846 GCF_000247695.1 Heterocephalus glaber
GAGAGAGAGAGAGAGAGAGAGAGAGAGAGAGAGAGAGAGAGAGAGAAAGAAGCCACACTTTCAAAATTCATGAAAATGGAATTTCTTCTATATGTTCCCTATGCAATAAAGTTTAATTCAAAGAAACACCCCCACATTCCCACATTCTCATGTTTAGCCAAACCACCTCAGGCTTCGCAATGGAGCCAGAAACATGACGAGGCCCGGCTCTGTTCCAAGATCTCTCGTCCTTCCTGCTTGCCATTAAGAGGAAAATCTCCCTCTCCCTCACCCCTTGCCCTCACGTCTTCCTGGCAGGGCTTTCCCCCGTCAAGTCCACTTTCTTATAGTATTTCAAAACCTTGCCCTATAAACCTGGGTAAAACCTGAACAATCAAAGTTATGGAAAACTGGAACCTTATTCTCGAACAATTCACAACCTAAAAGTAAATTAGTGCCTGTGTGTTTGTTTGTGTTCAGGATGAATGCCTGAAGGTCTTTCTTTGGCTCCTAAGTTGGTTTGCCCAAACCTGCACCAGGGAACCACCCTACCTTGGGTGGAAAGAGTTCGGGTTATTGTTCTGGGAGTTGTACACTGTGTGGCATCCTTAAAGCGCACTCTCCCGAGGGCAGGAGACATATCTGGGGGACGGACAGTGACAACAAAGGAAATGCATGGAGGCAGTGATGAGCCACAGGGGACCCAATGGCTCATGGGCACAGGGCGGCCATGGCAGCAAGCTGGACATCGGTTGCCCCACAATCTGATCAGCAATCTGCTGAGACAGCCAGAGAGCAAGAGAAAGCGAGAAGGTCCTGGGGGAGCTGTTTGAAAGGACTGAGATGGGTTCAGCGGTGCAGCTTGCTTGGCTGAGAGGAGTCTGAGCCAGCCTGCTTTGAGTTTAGAACTTGGCTCCTCCACTCACAGTTGACTCTGAGTAAGTAATTTGACATCTGTGGGCCTGTTTCCCTTCCTCAAAAGTGGGAATAATCAGTTTTCAATGACCAAGCACCTTCCACAGATAGGTCCTGTTCTGAGATCTCCATATTGACTCTCCATGGTAACTATATGTGTAGACATATTGTGACCCCTCCCATTAAGAAGCTAAGTAAATTTCTCAAAGTCATACTGCTAAGTGATGGAGTCCAGCCACAAGCCAGGTGATCAGTCCCCAGAGTTGGTTTGTTTAAAACCCAGGTTCTCTTACTTCCCTTTTGGGTTTGCTGTGCAATACTGCTCATTCTAAGACCCTCAGGGACCCTAAAATGCTATAAAGCAATAGCTGAAGGAGCAGGCCTTATTCAAGCAAGAATGAAGCAGGCATGAACAACTAGCCAGTGACTAAGTGTCCTAGTCCCTTCTGTTGTTATAAGAGAATATTTAAGACGGGGAAATTTGTAAAGGGAAAAGGTGTATTTTGGGGTCATGGTTCTGGAGGCTGGAAAGCCAAGACTGGTCAGTGTATCTGGTGAAGGCCTCATGTTTCTTCATAACATGGCCGAAGTTGAGAGGGCAGGTGGGCATAAATGAAAGAGGGAACAGAAGGCTGAATTTATACCATAACTAATTTGTTCTTTCAAGAAAAGCATTAATCCAGTCACGAGGACTCCACTTCCAAGACACAAAGAGGTCTTACCTTGCAACACTGAGAAGGTAAGGCTCTAATGCGTGAACTTTTGAGGGACACAAACCACAACACCAAATTAGACATAAACCAAACTGAGGAAAGAAGGCCAGGGCACAGGGGAGGCAGTTCAGATGCTGGAGCCACAGGGACCACCAAAAGACACGAATGGAGGCTATGGAAACCAGGTAAGATGGCCGAAGGAAGTCCACAGGAAGTGACTTAGGGGAACCTACAGGAAGTGCCTTCTACAGGGAGCCCACTATTGTCACATAAATGACAGAGAGTCCTGGGAGAAGCTGCAAGCTAAAAGCAAAAGGCCCTTAAAAATGGCAGGCACCGCACACAGGGTAGGGAAAGCAAGGAAGTCAAATTGGTGCGAAGTGATGCACCCACTTTTTTGGGATTTTTGGTACTGGAGACTGAGCCCAAGACCTTCACACTGAGCTGCATCTCTAGCCTCTTTTTAATTTTTTATTTAATTTTTATTTATTTTATTTAATTTTAATTAATTTATTCATTTTAATTTATTTTATTTTAATTTTTTATTTGTTTATTTAATTTTGGGGGGTTCTCACTGGGTCACTAAGTTGCCCAGGCTGGGTCTGAACTTGCTACCCTCCTGCCTCAGCCTCCCTGAGTACTGGGAAGGTAGCTCTGAATTCAGCTGTAGAAGAGGGGAGTATTTGGAAATGAGTGACAGCAGGCCAAATCATCACAGCATACAAGATAAAAAAGAAATATGGGGGAGCTTGATGAGGCCGTAGAGAGTGACCAACACATGACCAGGAGGAGGGCTGTGCACTCTGACTCTCACTGTGACCCCTGGGAGACACCTGGGCCTGGAAGGATCTGGAAGCTTCACCTGTAAGCACTACAGGCTGACCATACCCCCATGCCAGCCTGGGGGGTCTACTGGGTCCTTCCCTCCTGCCCAGTCACCTTCTAGCACACAGAGAGAGCCTTTGATGATTCTCTGTCCTCCCTCCGTCTTTACCCCTCTGAGGCAGGCAGGAAGGAAAAGAACCTCTGGATTTCTTCTAGACAAACTGGTTGGACCTGGAGGCTGACCCTGGCAGGCTCCCAGAGGAGTGGAATGGGGGGCGGGTCACGCTGAGAGGGGAGCTGGCTCACCCCTCGGCCTGGACAGACGTCCCGAGGGGAGCAGTGGGACACACCAGCCCAGGACCCCCGAGGTAACGGGGAGCGGCCCCCCAGCTGGCCCACAGAGCTTAGGAGGAGCAGGCCTAGGTCTTTCATGACTGCCAGAGCGGAACAACACCAGACTTGTCTCTCGTTAATGTCCACCACCCGACGCAAATGGGCTTCGGGACCAATTGTTAGAACTGCTTCTGCCAGGCAACGAGATTCCGAACAGAAGGGGAGGGAGAAATCAGGAAAATACGTTTTGCTGCATCTAAACCGTGCATTGAAATCAGCCTTTTTTGCCTTCTGTTTATTGAAATAAAGGTCAAAAACAATGTTCTACAAAGAATGGCAATTACAGTCATGTGGCACTTAATGACGGGACGCAGTCAGTAATGCATCATTCGGGGATTTCATCACTGTGCAAACACTGGAGTGTTTATGCCAACCTAGATGCTCTGTAGCCCACTACCCACCTAGGCTATGAGGGTGTGTGTGTGTGTGTGTATGTGTGGTGTATCCTGTTGCTCCTAGGGACAAAGCATGAGACTAAATCAAATACAAAAAAAAAATGATGCTTTCAAAAGACATTATAAGGACATAAGTTTTTGTGGTGGGAAAAGTGTTGTGGTGGTTTGGTGAGAGTTTTTGCTTGTTCATTTTTTATGGTTCTGGGGATCAAACCCAAGGCCTGGCATGTGATAGGCATGGACTCTCCTATTGAGTCACCTCTCCAGCTCAGCATACGTTTTATAGTAGACAGTTTTTATAAATAGGTGTGTACTCTAAAACAAGAATAAATACATAGTAATCGCTTCTCGGCCTTTTGGCTAAGATCAAGTGAAGAATAAATACACAGTATACACAATGGAGTAGTACTCTCCCATAAAGACAAATTTGACTCATTTGTAGGAAAACAGATGTTCCTTGAGATTAGAATGTTAAATGAAATAAATCAGACACACAAGCTTAAACGTTGCATGGTTTTGCTTACCTGAGAAAAACAAAGTATAAATAAATTAAATAAATTAAACAGCAAAATAAAAGACAGATAATAGGAAACAGTGAGATAGAACTTTTGCAAAAAGGAAGGAGACCAAGGATAGAGGGAGAGGAAAGGGAGAGAAGGTTTAGGGAAGGGGGTAAAAAATTAAGATGTGCTATGTGCGTGTAGCAACTCCCACAGCAAATGTAATCATTATGTGCTACAAACATATACTAATGAAAAATGTATTATCCAGGAATTAAAACTCACCCTTTGGCAATCAATCATCATGGTATTAATTTTGTTTCAGTCAAAAATCAATAGATGATAAAAAAAGTTCAATGAGTAAAGATTTTTAAAAGTAAATAAGTAGTATAGTGAATACATTAACTAGTAGGATAGCTGTTTATTTTCATTATCAAGTATTTTGTACAATACATACCTAAACATGCTATACTTTCAGATGACTGGCAACATAGCAGGTTTATTTTCAGCACATTATTTGGGTAATGTGTTGCCCCACAATTTGTGACAGCTACTAGTCACTAAGCAATAGGAATTTTTCAGCCCCATTATGAACTGATGCATAACATGCAGTCTATCTTTGACTAGAATATTGTTATGCAGTGGACGACTGTATACCAAAGTTTTATATTCCAGTTTCTGAAGTGAATGTAAAGAAAAGGACCAGGTTCGATAAAATATTAAATATGCCATACTTCTTTTGTGATTGTTTTGTGTAACACCATTAAAATTGATTTATAGATGATTTAAAGTAGTTTCACATTTCCAAAATTTCTACAGTGTGAAAGAAACATTTTTTAAAAATTGCTCTTTCCTCTCTTAACAATGACTTGTTTGAGACCTATTTCCTTATCAACCATAGATAAAAATGAGAAGTGAAGATTTCAGTGAGAGTTGGATTCATTTTCCCAGAAGCCAAGCAAGATGGGTCTATAACACCTGGTGTGCACACACTGAGACTCAGGTACGAGCAAATCAAATCAACAGATCAGGGCCGGGGATTTAGCTCAGTGGTTCCACCTTCTGCCTTGCAAGAGCAAGGACCCAAGTTCGATCCCCAGTATCAAAAAAAAAAAAAAAAAAAAATCAACAGATCAACAAATAACAAGTAAACAAGTGTTTACTCTGGGCAAAACAATAAGCATTGCCTGACAGTAATTGCTGTCTTGGGAAAAAGTGTTGACTATATCTAGAAAATCCCCTTAGTGATAAAATATATATATACTTTCACATAAGTTTCCATATTAATATTGTGACTCAAATAGGTTAATGTGAAAATTATCACATTCCATAGGAAATAATTTTTTGAGGTTGACTGTATTTTTCCCCTAGTCATGAACAAAGGCAGTGACCATTATCCTGCCTGAGAAAAGAAGTACATTATTTTCTACAGCACATAAGCACTCAGAGTAAGCTGAAAACAAGCTGAACTCTATTGTGATAGAAAGCAAGTTAGCATAAAATTCAAGGGTCTAGACTTTGAAGCCAGAAAACCCTGCCACTGGACTCTACTTCTCTTCCTGGAAGTGAACACTTAGGCCTATTTCCCTTCCTTACACAGGGTCCACCTCATAAAAGTGCCATGAGGAATCCGAGAGATCCTCAGAGCTGATACTGAGAGAATATCAGTGAAATACCCAGAGGAATACACACTTTCCTCCTAAAAGAAATAAAATAGATACAAACTCAGGAGAACAAGGAATATGAGAAGAGACAATAATGGAATGTCATCTAACTTTCAGGAGGTGGAAAGTGGCTGGAGGAATGATAGTGTGTGTCGCCAAGAGGGACAATAATGAGAGACAAGTTGAGCTGCTCTCACAGAGGCCAGGAAGACCTAGGTGTTGAGGCCCCAGGGCCCAAAAGGCATGGGTGAAGTGCAAGGGGAAAAGGGGGCTGAGCATGAGGCCCAGGCAGGAGGGTGGACACCAAGTTCCCTGCTGACCTCCAGTAACAGTCAACTCCCGCGCATCCGTCTCTGGAGGCTAGCAAAGCAGTGTCTCCAGAGAGTTGAAGACAGAGAGGTATGAAGGAGGATGGGCAGAAGCTAAAGGACCAAAGCGGAATTCTGTGATGGGCCGCGGGCTGCAGGCCGAGAGTGGGCTCTTTCCCCTGCCCGGCCCTGCCCTGGGGTGCTGACCCCAGCCGCTCTTCCAGTGTACTTCTAACCTGACCCCACTCCAACAAAGGATGCAGGGTTTGGGTTTAGAGAAAATGAACACCTTGAAGGAAAAGTCCTACATCTGAGGTCCCCCCACCAAGCCAATCCGACACTCAGTCACTGCAGTTCAGCTGTCAGCCTGCGCACCATCAGGGCTTCCTGTCAGCCTCCAGGCTGGGGCCAGGTTCCTGAATCTTAGAGGGGAACTCAGGACCCCCAGAACCACCAGCATGTGCCCCCTCCAGCCCGAGGACCAGATGACAAAGCGACAGGGGAATGGAGGACCAGAGGGGCATAAACACACCAGGGGCTGAGATACATTTTTTAATATTCAGGAATATAGAGGATATTGCAGCCACAAAACAATAACAAGACAGTTTTAAGAATTAGAGAATAGGGCCAGAGATTTAGCTCAGTGGTTCTGCCGCCTGCTTCGCAAGCGCAAGGACCGGAGTTCGATCCCCGATACCAAAAAAAAAAAAAAGAATTAGAGAATATACCAAATGTTCTGTAATTGGTAACCCTTTCATTACCTTTGTTACTGCCATGTGTTGCCCACATGGCTGTTCCACACAAACAGGCTTTTTCTCCAGTCCACTGTACAAAGACCCCTTGCTCTCCCCTCTCCTCCGCCCGCACGCTGCACCCCAAGTGGCGCCAGCTTCCCACTTGCCCTTTGCCCGGATGCTGCCTCCGTGCCCGCTGTGCTCCAAGCCCTCCTTAACTACCTGGATGAAGCAGGCCCTCCTGCCTCACACACTTGTCCCCTTGCCCTGCTTTCTTTGCTCCGTGTCACTGTGTGAATATGTGAACACTCGGTCCCCTTCCGTCTTACCCAGCTCTGAAGAGAACACGCCCCAGCACTGCACGGGAGGGCTCACACCTAGCGGGGTCTCCGTGAGCACCCATCGGTGGGTGATGACGAGGTCTTCTTACGTTACTGGGAAAGTCATGACCATAATATTAAACAGAAATCTGGGTTTGTGGAGCTTGGGGGAGAGAAGCAACAGCTCTGGCTAGTGTGAGGCGTCTGGTAACTGTGAGGCATCTGGTAACTCTGAGGCTTTTCCAGTTCTCATCCCAAGCCCCTCTCCCTCTGTCCCTGTGCTCACTCAGGCTGGCCCACCTCAGCACCCTCTCATGTGCTGTTCCCTCTACCAGGACCCATGCCTTGCTGGCTTTCTGCTTGACACCCTTCTGATCTCCGCTTCCATGTCATCTCTTCAGGAAGCACTCTGTTAAGCTGTCCCACCTAAATGAAGACACCTCCTTTGATTCTCCATCTTAGCTGTCTGTCTCCTTTGAGGGGCCCATTGTAATCTCTAATTGCTCAACTTTTCTCACCGATCTTCCCTACTGGAACATGAGGGTTACAGACCCTGCACCCAGCACAGTGCAGGACACTTAATAATGCTCGATGAAAATGTATCCTGAATGGAAGGAGGAAAGAACAAAGCAAAGACTGGAGTTGGTGAAAATGTGCAGGGCTTTCTGAGAAGGGGCAGCACAAGCATAAACAATGAGCCCTTGCATCTGTGGAGAAGACCAGCAAAGAAGCCTGGCTTTCAGTACAGCCACCACCCTCCCAGCCCAGCTCCATCCCAACCAATTCAGCTGTCAGCACCCAGGCTGTTGGACACATGCACCACACCCTACTCACCCTCAGGAGTCCTGGGGGAAAAAGAGGCTCCATTTCCTGTGCATGCTACCTGCCCGGGATGGCATGCTCTACCCAACCTTTCCAAAAGGGCAGCACAGGCAGCCCTTGGTGTAGCAGGAGGTGAAGACAGAGACTGGAGTTGCAATGCACAGTGTTGCAGTGGACCACACTCCTGTGCATATTAGGCCTTTAAAATCATTTACAGAAAAATTGAGAAGAAGGAGATCCAGCTCAGTGATAGAGCACTTGCCCAGCAAGTCCTGGGTTTGATACCCAGCATCTCAAAAACAAGAACAACAATCAGAGTACAAAGTTCTTACAAGCCTCATACTTAGTTTTCTCTGTTATTAATATCTTACATTAATATGGTTTGCTTGTTACAACTAAGTGACCAGTATTCATACATTATTGTTAGTAAAAGTCCATATTTATTCATATTTCCCTATTTCTAATCTAAAACTTTTTCTATTCCAGGATCCCATCCAGGACACCATATTTTGTCTGTGTGACTCTTTAGGTTTCTCTCATTTCTCACAGGCTCTCAGATATACATTTTTGATGACTTTCACAGTTTTGAGGTGTACTAGTCACTTATTTTGTAGGATGTCCTCTCGGGGTCATGGCCGCTTGGGAGATGACAGAGGTCAAGTGATATTTCCTCTACATCCTATCCAGGGAAACTACTTCCCACATAGCTTTTCATGTTGATGCTGGCCTGGATCGTGAGGCTAAGGTAGTGCTTGTCAGGATTCTCCACCATAAAGCTACACTTTTCCCCTCTCCACTCTATACTTTTGGAGAGAAGTCACTATGTGCAGCCCACACTTAAGGAGTGGGGAGTTGTGTCCCCTCCTTGAAGGCAAAATACCTACATAAACTATTTGCAATTCTTTTGCATAGATTTGTCTCTTCTCCATTTATTTACCCAATTCTTCATTTATATCAGTATGGGGTCTTGGATATTTTTCTTATACTTTGGGTTATAAATCAATACTATTTTATTTACATGTTGTTCAAAGTTTTCCAGCTTTGGCCATTAGAAGCTCTTTGAGTTAGCTCCTGTCGCCCTTTGACATGTCCTTCAATCAATGTGGTATTTTGTTTTAAGTACTTTCCTACTCTCTGCACTACAAGATGTAACTTGTAACTTCTCAAATCATTGCCTTACTAGATCCTGATTTAAGATAGCCCCAGAGATAGATAAATAAAAGGATGTCCTTGCTCTAATTCCACAGAAAGTTACATTTCTAGATTGTCAGGCTCCCTGCTGTTCACTTTGATGAAGCCTTTTTTCTTTCTCAAACAGATGTGATTTGTTCAGTATCAAGGGCATGGGAAGCCACCAGACTTTTCTACACTGTAGAAAGAGAAGCACCACTAAGAGTCACTAAGGTTAAGGTTAGCCTTAGAATAAGCCACTCTGAGCTCCTCTGTCCATGCATTTCCTGCAGGGCTTTCTGAACACAGTACAGAGCCAGGCCCAGTGCTATTGTTTTAAATGCTTGGCCTCATCAGAGGAAAGAGAGGAGAAAGCATGTCCATTCTATAGGGACCTCAGGGTTGGAAGAACAATCGGCTCGCTCCAGCCTCTCCAACCAGCCAGGGCTCCATCACTCAGAGCTGAGCAAGTGGTTCATGAATTCTAATCTGTTCTTCCAGATTCAGATTTCTTCTTCACGCTGGGAGGTCAGAGTATAGTATTTTACTATTCCAGATTCAGATTTCTTCTTCATTCTGGGAGGTCAAAGTATAGTATTTTACTATTTTGCCTCTTTACTGTGTATTTTATTTACCTCTCTTTTTTTTTTTGGTACCAGGGATCGAACTTGGGACCTTGTGCTTGTGAGGCAGGTGCTGGAACCACTGAGCTAAATCCCCGGCCTTATTTACTCTCTTATGCTGTCTAGATTTTGGCATTTTTTCAAAAGCTCTACTTGTTCCTACCTGCTATTTGTATTCTTGGTAAAACCTCCAACCAGTATAATGTACCTCTCCCAATCTTCAGGATTTCTATGCTGAATTCCTGCTACCTATTAGTTTCATTAATCTGGAGCTGAATGCTGAAATTCCACATAATGGGTTCACTTTGATGTTCTATTAGCATGTTTGTCATTTTCTGGAATCAAAGAGTCTGTTCCTGGATGAGAGGCTGTTCAAAGTAGTATCCACCAACCAACCACCAATGGAGTAATAGGACTGGTAGAATACAAGTGGGTTTAGCCCTGCCTAAAATAGTAGTGCTGTCATCAGCTGTTTTCTGTGTACAGAGGCCCTGGGACACAGGGAAAATTTGAGACTGCTTTTCCATCACAGAGCTCCAAGGAGTCAGCACCAACCGTCGGTTCATTGCTGTATCCCCACCAGGTAGTTCAGGGCCTAACACATAGTAGGTACTTATATCAGCCAATTTTCTGTTGCTGAGACAGAATACATGACATCCACAACTTAAAAGAGGAGAGGTTTATTTTGGCTCACAGACAGTGGGTTCGGTCTGTAGTCAGCCAACTCCAGCACAGAAACAGCATGGTGGAAGTTCATGCAGAGAAAGCTACTCACATCATGGTTGCCAGGAAGCAAAGAGAGAAGGGAGAAGCCTGGAACAAGAACATATTCTTTCAGATCATGCCCCTAGTGACCTGCCTCTTCTTACCAGGCCCCACCTCTGAACACAGAGACTTTTAGGGAACATCCATGCTATAATAATGCTTAATAAGTATTTACTGAATGAATTAATGGGTTTTTCCAAAAAGTAGGTAGTCCAACTTTTCTTTCATGTCTTGGTAGATGCAAAAGAGATGCTCTTGTCCTTAGTTCAAAAATGGCTCCATTTTCTGTGGCCTGGCATATTGATTGTCTTCTAAATGCTAATTTGAGTTAGAAATCGGAAAGCAGTGCTACCCTGGAAAGAAAGGGAGGATAACTAAGGTGAATCTGAATATGAACATCCTCTCACCAACTTCTCCTTTGAAGCTTGCCAGCCATCCACATTCCCTTATCCTTCCAGGCCTGGTTCCTGCTCAACACCAAGATGCATCTCTTCCATGGTGCATTCCCACTAGCCATTCATCTTCCTCTAAACCTATCGTATTAATGGTCCACAAGGCTCCTTTACATGACAGAACATATTCTCAGAAGATACCTCTTGTCAGAGATAGGAAAGAGAGAAGATTGGACAAGGCAAAGAATATGAGAAAATCAAGTAGAAAGAATTGAGCCAAGACAAACCCTAATAATCTGTTAGGTTAAATTTCACTGGAATATTGAGTGGATCAAAAGGTCAAGACTGCTAAAGGAAAAATAGACAACCACTGTGAACCAGTTTAGCAGTCTCCTCACTGCCTTCTCACAAACGTTTCACTCCTAGGCAGTACAATCCCCTTGACACAATCTCTAACATACTCCAGCGGAGTCTCTTGGTACTGAAGTAGTGTTAGATTAAATATGATTTGAAGTAAGTAGATACCCACCTGGAAATCATAGAACCACAGGTTCTTCAAGCTGGAAGGGCTATTTTAAAAAGTAGATAAGGTTATAATTCTAAACCTAAAGTCCAACGTCTCCTTACAAAACATGTATGACTCCGGACATGGTTGGAAAAATCTAGTATAAGCCTGTGTAAACTTTGCTGGGAAGAGGACATATAAATTCGTCAGGTTCTTAAGGGGTCATGCTGCCAAAAAAATTACAGATCACTACACTGGGCTAAGTCTTTGATGTCACAGACCAAAGAGCTCTGACCCAGAAGGTTAGGCAGTATGCCCAAGGAAATACAGCCACTGGTAAGAGAACCTGCATCGTGACCCAGTTTCCCTGACTCTTAGATACCATTTTTCTCCTGCACTTCCACCCCACTCCTTTTTTGTTATAAAGAGATTTTCTTTGTGGCACCATTTTCTCTAACAGGATTTGACCTGTGGTGTTCTGGATGCTTTGCTCTGTTACATTTTAAGTATCTTCCATTTGCCTGCTTTCCTTCACCCTAATGATGCCCACAGAGATGTAATTTTCTCACTTCTCTTTTTCTATTACCACCTTATCTGGCCTTTGCTCACTCTCTTTTCTGCTACACATGGCATGTCACTGGGTGCCCTTTTGTCCTCCCTTTCTGATTTTATGAGAAGTATTTATTTCCATGTTTTCTGTATTTGCCTGGATGTATTCTTACCGAGCTGATGGTAAAACTCTTCTGTCTCAGCAGGAAGCTGTTGCTCACAGCAATTACGCCTGCTGTCTTCCTTTTCATTTTCCTTCAGCTCTTGATGAAATTGTGCTTCCAGAAACCCCATGAATCCCTTCTCAGACTCTTACATAACTCAGTGTTTTTGGCCATTTCTTTTCCATCTATATATTTTTATGTTTGGTTGGGCATTTGTCTTATTTTCTCTCCAAATAATTTGGTGGCTATTTGATCTGCAGTTTCTCACACTGCAGATGATCTCCTATGTCCACATGGGTGGCTCAAGGTTCCAGAAGACCCAGCTGGCACTTCTATTACTTGCTGTATAATAAGTTCTGTGAACTTACCAGCTGCGTTGTCTATAGGCCTGTTTTGCTATTTTTTTTTTGTTTGGGGGAGATTGTTTGTTTACTTTTGGGGGTAATATTACTTTGGGATACAACATTAGGGCTAAAATTTGAAATGCATTCTTGTGCTTCAACTTATAGTATATCCTTTCTACCTTTAAAGAGTTTCCTCCTTAAGTAAAATCTCTGTGTGTGTGTGTGTGTGTGTGTGTGTTTCTGGGAATGATTCTAGACTATATTAGTCAGCTTTCTGTTGCTGTAACAAAATACTTGAGATAATCAACCTAAAAGAACAAAGTTTATTTTAGCTCATGGTTTTGGAGGGTTCAGTCAATTGTCAGTTGGCCCTGTTGCTTCTGGGTCTAGAGCAAGGCAGCACATCATCGTTAGAAGCACATGGTGGCATGGCACAGGAAGCTACTTACCTCATGGCAGCTGGAAAGGAATGAAAGAGAGAAAGAAAAAAGAAGACAGAGTCCCAGTATCCCCTTTAAGCTCATGTCTTCATTTGACTAGAAGACTTCCAACTAGGTCCCACCTCTCAAAATTTCCGACACCTTCCAATAGCACCATGGGCTAGGAACCAAGTCTTTAACACAGGCCTTTGAGGGACACTCATCCAAACCACAGCACAGAGAATATTTCACTGAGGCTAAAGCAAATCAACACTTGAAGATATGTTCTCACTTCCACTACTTCCACCCCACCCTGCCCTATTCTCTTGTCCTGTCTTGTTCTGAAGGCTAACGTTCCAGCCCTAAGAGGAGCACTGGCAATATTAAGCCAGAAATCAGGCCCTTCTATACAACAGTAGTGCTCAGAACAGGCCAATAGAGTCATGGAAAGGGGTTGGGGATGGCAGGACATGCAGGAGAAGAAAGATGCGGGTCCCTGGTAGTCCTTTCTTTAGGCTAAGAACTGATAGTGGATGTGCCTTAAGAATAAATGAGATGGGGCCGGGAATTTAGCTCAGTGGTGCTGCCGCCTGCCTTGCAGGTGCAAGGTCCTGAGTTTGATCTCTGGTACAAAAAAAAAAGAAGGAGGAGGAGGAGGAGGAAGAGGAAGAGGAAGAGGAAGAAGAAGAAGAAGAAGAAGAAGAAGAAGAAGAAGAAGAAGAAGAAGAAGAAGAAGAAGAAGAA
>NW_004624787.1:11083946-11101916 GCF_000247695.1 Heterocephalus glaber
GAAGAAGAAGAAGAAGAAGAAGAAGAAGAAGAAGAAGAAGAAGAAGAAGAAGAAGAAGAAGAAGAAGAAGAAGAAGAAGAAATGAGAGACTAAATGATTGTAGCCAAGCCACTGGATTGTGAGACAGGGATGGAACAAATTCATTCTAAGCCCCACTGAACAGGCAGGGAAGTGGTGGAGAGATAACACGGAGCCTTTGTTATATTTCCCAGTTGGTTCAGGCAGGACAGATTCCACAAGAAGGCTCATGATGACCTCCCCACCCTCAGCCCCAGCAATGAAGCAGAGCCTAATATCTTCCTGGCCATCACTATGGCAACTGCCTGAATCACATCCTGTCTCCTCTGTGTGCCATGGAAGCAAGGTAAACTTTGAATGCTGCAGGGGGTGCCACCAAAGTTTGATCCATGGCTAAGCTGTATTTTTGCTATCATTGAGAACACATACTGGCAATGTTTGCCAGATAAAATCTTGGGCTGAATGGATCACAGTATGCATCTGGTTCAAGTTTCTGCCAGTAGAAGGAAATAGACATGGTATGATGTCAAGTCATCCTGGAAGACAGAGCCCACATCCAATGCAACACGCTTGAATTTTGCCCTTGGGAATTTACAAGACAGTGCAGACTGGCCAGTGATCAGCTGTAGGCAAACAGCAAATAAATAATATGATGCTGACTGTCAAAAACGTTTTTCAATTTTCTTCTTCCTCCTCCTCTTTCTTATACTTCTTCTTCTTTTCTCCTTTTATGGTAGCATTCATTTTCAGGTGTGCCATAAAAAAATTTAAGTATTAAAAAAAAAAAATTTAAGTATTCAGCCAGACATGGTGGTGCATACCTGTAATCCCAGCAGTCAAGAGGCTGAGGAAGGAGCATTGCAAGTTCAAGGCCAGCCTGAACTACACAGCAAGACTCTGTCTTAAAACCACCACCACCCCCCAAAAAAGGCAGGTAAATGAGAGAAATGCATAATATATTGATTTAATGGAAGTTTTACCTGACACAGGAGCCTTTAGAAATAAAGACTCAAAGTCCCAGGGGAAGCTCTCTATTTTTATGCTTAAATTTAACCAAGAATGGACAGCTGTAGAGACATGTGACTGCACAGAAGGTCTGATCTATTGGAAAGAGACTGAGAGGGAGATCCCACAAGGCCTGTCCATGTTTTCTTGGCCACTCTGTGTAGCATTCCTTGCTCCTGGTTATGGGACAGGAAGGATCTTCAAGGGAAAAGCGAGAGAATGACCTTTCTTGGGGCTATGATTTGCTTTGGGGGAGAAGATCTAGTTTCTAACATCTACCTTGGAGAACAGGAACTCTGTCTTCTATGATCTGCTTCAAGACAGAGAGACAGGAAAAGATCAGAGAGACCTGGCTTTTGAACTCTTTCCAATCTTTACTTCAAAGTATTCAGAAGATAGCTCCATATTTTGGGGTATCATGTTCCAAGCCCCCAAAGTTTGCATGAATTCAGAAAAAATCAATGGAAAGGATGACAATTTTATAAGTCCAGAAAGTAAGAACTAAAATTAATATTTAATATAGTCTCTGTCTCTTTCTGAAGATACCCAAAATGCCACCTACAGAAACTTGGGAGGGAACGTGCAGGTAGCTTTGGAGGCTTTTGTGTGATTTCTTCGCCAGTAGAACCGGGACTACATTCAGGCAACCATGTCGAAGGGACCTGCAGTTGGCATTGATCTCGGTACCACCTACTCCTGTGTGGGTGTCTTCCAGCATAGGAAGGTGGAGATAATCGCCAATGATCAGGGAAACCGAACCACCCCAAGTTATGTCGTTTTCACTGACACCGAACAACTGATTGGAGATGCTGCAAAAAATCAAGTTGCAATGAACCCCACCAACACAGTTTTTGATGCCAAGCATCTGACTGGACGAAGATTTGATGACACTGTAGTCCAGTCTGATATGAAGCATTGGCCCTTCATGGTGGTGAATGATGCAGGCAGACCCAAGGTTTAGGTCAAATATAAAGGAGAGACAAAGAGCTTCTATCCCAAAAAAGTATCTTCTATGGTGCTGACAAAGATGAAGGAAATTGCCAAAGCTTATCTTGGAAAGACTGTTACCAACTGTGGTTACTGTGCCAGCTTACTTTAATGACTCTCAGCGTCAAGCAACCAAAGATGCTGGAACTATTGCTGGTCTTAATGTTCTTAGAATTATCAATGATCCAACAGCTGCTGCTATTGCTTATGGCTTAGACAAAAAGATTGGAGCTGAAAGAGATGTGCTGATTTTTGATTTAGGAGGTGGCACTTTTGCTGTGTCAATCCTCACTATTGAAGATGGAATCTTCAAGGTGAAATCTACAGCCGGAGACACCCACTTAGGTGGAGAAGACTTTGACAACTGATTGGTCAACCATTTTATTGCCGCGTTCAAGCGCAAGCATAAGAAAGACATCAGTGAGAACAGGAGAGCTGTCCGCCATCTCCGTACTGCATGTGAACAAGCCAAGAGAACCCTCTCTTCCAGCACCCAAGCAGTACTGAGATTGATTCCCTCTATGAAGGAATCAAATTCTATACCTCCATTACTCATGCTCGATTTGAAGAGTTGAATCCTGACCTGTTCCGTGGCACCCTGGACCCTGTAGAGAAGGCTCTTCAAGATGCCAAACTGGACAAGTCACAAATCCATGCCATTGTCCTGCTGGGTGGTCCTACCTGTATCTCTAAGATCCAGAAGCTTCTACAAGATTTCTTCAATGGAAAAGAATTGAATAAGAGCATCAACCCTGATGACGCTGTTGCTTATGGTGCAGCTGTTCAGGCAGCCATTCGGTCTGGAGATAAGCCTGAAAATGTTCAAGATTTGCTGCTCTTGGATGTCACTCCTCTTTCCCTTGTTATTGAAACTGCTGGTGGGGTCATGACAGTCCTCATCAAATGCAATACTGTCATTCCTATCAAGCAGACACAGACCTTCGCTACCTACTCTGACAACCAGCCTGGTGTGCTTATTCAGGTATATGAAGGTGACCATGCCATGACTAAGGGCAACAACCTGCTTGGCAAGTTTGAACTCACAGGCATACCTCCTGCACCCCATGGTGTTCCTCAGATTGATGTCACCTTTGATATTGATGCCTATGGCATGCTCAATGTCTCTGCTGTTGACAAGAGTACAGGGAAAGAGAACAAGATTACCATCAGTAAAAATGACAAGGGCCATTTGAGCAAGGTCCAGGAAGCAGAGAAGTACAAAGCTGATGATGAGAAGCAGAGGGATAAGGTGTCCTCCAAGAATTCACTAGTTTCAATATGAAAGCAACTGTTGAAGATGAGAAACTTCAGGGCAAGATCACTGATGAAGATAAACAGAAGATTCTTGATAAGTGTAATGAAATCATCAACTGGCTGGATAAGAATCAGACTGCAGAGAAGGAAGAATTTGAACCTCAGCAGAAGGAGCTGGAGAAAGTCTGCAATCTCATCATTACCAAGCTGTACCAGAGTGCAGGTGGCATGCCTGGAGGAATGCCTGGGGGCTTCCCTGGTGGGGACTCCTCCTTCTGGTGGTGCTTCCTCAGGGCCTACCACTGAAGAGGTTGATTAAGCCAACCCTAAGTATAGATTTAGCATTGTTCCACACAGTAAAACATTGAAGGACCTAAATCTGTAGCAAATTCTGTGGCAGTTGTTAAAGTTTAACTGCTACGGTAAAGTACTGGGCATTCTCAATACTTGAACCTGGTACATGTGCACAGGGAAAAGATAACATTGCACTTTATAAGCACTGTATGATAAGTGGAAATGCAATGTCTTCAATAAAAGTATTTAAAATTGGCACCATAAAAAAAAAAGAACCTTGGGAGACAGATTAGTGAAACAAACACTAGCTTCAGAAAGTGAAGGCTTTGGCCCAGGCCTGCATGTCACGTGACACACGGCCTTGGGGAGCCACTGAGCTTGGTGCTCAGGCACCTCATCCAGGCCGAGAAAAGGGATCTGATCCCACAAAGCAGCCTCCTGACTGAGGCCAATTCCAGAAAAATAAACATGCCACTGGGCTAAATGTATGCCTCTGCTCACTCACAATGCAACTTGCTCTACTGAAAAGATGAAATTACTTACATAGTTACTGTATTATTTTATAATGAATTTAGTATAACAAGTTGTAACTGGAAAGTATGAATGGTAATATAATAATAGCTTTTACTCTATTAAAATATTAATATCTGGACATAGTTTAGAAGGAGTAATTAGGACATAGCTTTTAATCTTTTCATCCATACACTTGTTTAAATTACATCTGAACATTCACAAAAGTATTCACTATCTTTACTTCATTTCCTCTTCCAAAACACCCTGATAGAAAAGCATTAATTATGACCCCTATTTTTTTTTTTTTGAGGCAGGGTCTCACTATGTGGTCCAGGCTGGCCTCAAACTCACAGCAGTCCTCCTGCCTCAGCCTCCCAAGTGATAGGATTACAGGCATGTGCCACCATGCCCAGCTATGATCCCTATTTTATACATGGGAAAACTAAGGTTAGAAATATTTTTTTTAAGCCAGGTGTGGTGGTATGCTCCTATAATCGCAGCACTCAGGAGGCTGAGGCAAAAGGACTGCCACAAGTTCAAGGCAGGCCTGGATTACATAGTGAGTTCAGGGCCAGCCTGAACTACCTAGCGAGATCCTTTCAAAAAATTTTTTTCTTTTTTTCACTGTGTAGTTCCTTATGTAGTTCAAATTAGCCTTGAACTTAATATGAAGCCCAAGCTGTCCTCAAACTCATGGCACTTCTCCTGCCTAGCCTTCTACGTGCTGGGATTACAGATGTACACCACCATGCCCAACTAGAAATACTTTTCTAAGGACAGGAATTGGAAGCAAAATTGAAGCCAGAATTCCTTCTTTACATGTAATACATGGATGCAAATGTGATTTTTTTTTTATATTATGTAACAAAATGTCTCAACGTTTAGAAGAAATGTATAGCTCAGTGAATATTACTTTCTAGATGGTCAATGATTGATATTACAAAATCTTTCATGGGTAAAAGATCCATTCCAAGAGCAAGATAGATCAGTTAGCTTTAATGTAATTGAATATGAAATGTTAATTAATATGATTTCACATTTCCTATTATAACTAGCCTTTGAGAAACTGCCTCTTGTGGCTGGGAATGTAGCTCAGTGGTAGAGCATTTGCCTAGCATGCCCAAGGTCCTGGGTTCTAACCTCAGCACTGCAAAGAAAGAAACTATCTCTTCCCAAGTGTCAGTGCAATATCAAAGATGAATGTTCATGATTATCTGAAAAGGCTACTTTTCCCCTTTCTATCTACATAACTGTGTTAAGCTGAATTTTTTCATATACTTCAATCAAAACAACATATCCAACAGATTAGATGCAGAAATAGATATGAGAATTGAATTACCTTCTAATAAACCAAACATTAAAAGAGATTTACAAAAACATAAAACAAGGCTTCTCTTCTCTCTAGTATTTTTCTCTCAGAAAATGAAACTTGAAAAACAATTTAAGTATGTTAATGGTTTTATTACTGTTTACTAAATATTTTAATATTTTAATCTCAGCTTTAATTTATAATATGGAAAATATTGATATATATATATATACATGTTTACATATATATCCATATAAAGAAAGTAACTTAGTTCAATAATTTTTAAGATTGCAAAGGGAGCCTGAGACCAAGTTTGAGAATTGCTATAGAAACAGCTAGGTATATTAATATTGGTAAAATAAACTTTAAGACAAAAATCATTATAAAGTATAGAGAAATCCACTATACAGTGATGAAAGATTCACTTCACCAAGAAGGTATAAGAGTAATAATTTGTATGCACTTTTTAAAAAAAAATGCCTCAAAATACATTAAGCAAATGAATGCATAAAACAGAAACTGGCAAATCCTCTATTGTAATAATGGAATTTTCATCCCATCTTTCTCAATTATTGTTAGGCCAAGCAAGAAGAATAAGTCCAAAGAATCTGTCAGGTTCTGGCAGAAAAGAGATGCGACCTTAGGGACCAAGATAAACTCCCCCTCCCCCTCTGACGGTGGGAAGCACTTAAAATGAGAAATAACAAGGGCCAGGTGGGGGCTGTAGGCAATTTTAGTGGGGTGGCAAGTGTTTTGGGGCGAAATGAACAAGCCCAAAGAGCAGACGCTGGTCTGGGACAGAGTTCCTCTGGCTTGCAGGTGTGGTGTTTGCTTTTCAGAGCCAGATCAGGCAGGATGACCTTCCCGGGTAATGAGATTTCCTAACAAGTGCATTTCTTCTGGGAAGGGATGTTCCCTGGTCAGAGGAGGGAGTTTCAGAGACAGCCCAGCCCCACCCTTGGAGACAGAAGGAAGACCAAGGATGGTGGAGAGACAGACAGGTAGGTCTCAGGAAGGTCAACAAAGACCTTAGTTCTGAAACCATTCCTCCAGCTCGGGGCAGAAAGCTCCACATTGTGAGGTATCATCTTTTAAACACATTCACGACAGGGCCGCTGCCCAGTGAGACACTGGTGGTACAAGCACAACTGTCCCATTGAGCAGCATGAAAAGTCCCGTCAGGTGGTATGGCCCAATGGGACAGTCCTGCATGTACCACCGGTGGTTCAAGATGTGTAAACACCAATACTACAGGCGGAGGAGGTGAGAGGAGAGAGTTCATGAAGAACTGTTCTCAAGGAATGGACACGGTTAAAGGACACCAAGGATGGATGCAGAAGCACTTCTGGGGCAGGCAGCAGAGCGCGTTGCCTCCAGACCTCAGGGTGGGCAAGGGCCTGGCCCCCGACACCAGCATGTGACCAGTGTGGCTGAAGGAGGGGATGCAGTCCAGAGCCCCATGGTCCTGGACAGCAGACTGAAGACTTGGGCCTACAAACTGGCAGGAGGAAGCTGAACGATTTCACACTATAGCCTTTCTACTGCTTCCCAGTCGCCTCTAGGTCTCTGGGCCAGGCGGAGCCCAAGGAAGCCAGGGACATAGGTGTCCCTGAATAGTCCCTGCAGTCTGTCTCACCACACATAAAGCAGGGCAGGGCCACCTGGAGGGTAGGGCAAGAGGGCGGGGGGAGAAGATGGCACCGATGTGGATGATCTGAGTGCGATCGGCAGGATGAGTTTACCAGATGAGATTAGAGCCCCAGACCCAGCAATTAAGGAATATCCATTCTTCCCCAGCACTCACGGGGGACATTTACAAAAGCTGACCTGTTTCTAGGTCAAGATGTAAGTCGGCTGATTTTTAAAACTTCATATCAAACAGAACCTGTCCTCTGATCACAAAAGATTTGATGCTGTAGGATTAGAAGTCAATGACAAATTGCCGGGGATTTAGCTCAGTGGTTCCACCGCCTGCCTCACAAGCACAAGGACCCAAGTTTGATCCCCGGCACCAAAAAAAAAAAAAAAGAAGCCAATGACAAAGAGCTGAGGGAGAGAGAAGCCCATATATGTGTGAATTTTAAAGAATAAAATTCTAAGGAGCCAGGGATGCACCTTAGTGGTAGAACACATGCTTACCATGCACAAGGTCCTGGGCTCGATCACCAGCATGCAAAAAGAATAAACTTCTCATTACTCAAAGGAAAAAATCATGCAAACTTAGGTATACTCAGAAACTAATTTTAGTAGCAAAAATAGTAGAGAGAGAGAGAGAGAAAAAAAATGTATATTCTATATAGAAAATTTTAAAGCCAAAAGTTAGAGAGGATCCAATTTAGGATATAAGAAAAAAAAAAGGTGATAAAAATATAAAAGCAGAAATTAATGAAATAGACAGAGATAATAAAGTGTTCATTGATAAGACTAAAATAAACTGATGAGGCTAATCTTTTAAAAGTTGGCAAGCAAGCAGACAAAGCTTCCTTCCTCCAGCCTCAATTTCCCATTCTGACCACCAGCTTTCCTCTCTATAGCTTTGAGTTTGGGTTTGAAATAAGATTCCTCAACTCCCCACAATAAATGTAATCATTATGTACTGCAAACATGTACTAATAACAATAAAAAATTAAAATGAAATTATAGCCCTGATGAGCAAAGTCCGTACATGAATTAGGTGACTTTTATAGAGTCTGTTGCAATTCTGCAGAGTTCACTGCAGCTCCTGCCTAGCCTAAGCCTCTAAGTTCTGATCTCGTGTGTGTGTGTGTGTGTGTGTGTGTGTGTGTGTGTGTGTGATGGTCCAGGTATCACTATCTAAAGGAAGATGAAGCCACGTGTGGTGGTGCCAGCCTATAATCAGAGCATTGGGGAGGCTGAGGCAGGAGGATGGCAAGTTAAAATCCCTCCTGGGCAGTTCAGCAAGACCCCTATCTCAAAAAATAAAAAAGAAAGGGCTGGAGAGGTAGCTCAGTGGTAGTGTGCCCTTGGTTTCAATCCTCAGTACCACAAAAATGATAACAAGAATTAATAAATAAAAGTGAATGAAAACAATAGATGGGCCACAAAACTCCTGGGAAAAAAAGCAGTGCCAACCTGGGAATTTAAACAAGAAAAAGACAGATGGGTGGGGTGGCCTAGGCTTCATTGTAGCTAACCCAGCTCTGTAATCGCTGTTCAGGAGTTGCGAATCGCCACTCAGGTGGGATTTAAGGTGCTGAAGGGCTTTCCACGGCTATAGAAAAATTGTTTTGTTGGCCCATTTTCTCTGAGCGTGTTAGTTAGGCCGGCAGCGCTGAGGAGTGGGGAGGTCTTCGTTGTTGGTGGTGAACCTGTGGCGGGCGTGCAGGACAACGGCCTTAAAGATTAGCCACAATGGCTGAAAATGGTGATAATGAAAAACTAGCTGTTCTGGAGGCCAAAATCTGTCATCAAATTGAGTATTATTTTGGAGACTTCAATTTGCCATGGGACAAATTTTTAAAGGAACAGATCAAATTGGATGAAGGCTGGGTACCCTTGGAAATAATGATAAAATTCAACAGGCTCAATTGCCTAACAACAGACTTTAATGTAATAGTTGAAGCGTTGAGCAAATCTAAAGCAGAACTCATGGAAATCAGTGAAGATAAAACTAAAACCAGAAGATCTCCAAACCAACCCCTCCCTGAAGTGACTGATGAATATAAAAATGATGTAAAAAACAGATCTGTTTATATTAAAGGCTTCCCAACAGATGCAACCCTCGATGATATCAAAGCATGGCTAGAAGATAAAGGTCAAGTACTAAATATCCAGATGAGAAGAACATTACACAAAGCATTTAAGGGATCGATATGTGCTGTGTTTGATAGCATTGAATCTGCTGAGAAGTTTGTAGAAACTCCGGGCCAGAGGTATAAAGACACAGACTTGCTAATACTTTTTAAGGAAGATTATTTTGCAAAGAAAAATTAAGAAAGAAAGCAAAATAAAGTGGAAGCTAAATTAAGAGCTAAACAAGAGCAAGAAGAAAAACAGAAGTTAGCAGAAGATGCTGAAATGAAATCTCTAGAAGAAAAGATTGGATGCTTGATGAAGTTCTCAGGTGACTTAGATGATCAGACCTGTAGAGAAGATTTGCACGTCCTTTTCTCAAATCATGGTGAAATAAAATGGATAGACTTTGTCAGAGGAGCAAAAAAGGGAGTAATTCTATTTATAGAAAAAGCCAAGGAAGCACTGGATAAAGCCAAAGATGCAAACAATGGTACTCTACAATTAAGGAACAAAGAAGTGATGTGGGAAGTACTGGAAGGAGAGGTGGAGAAAGAAGCTTTGAAAAAAATCATAGAAGATCAACAAGAATCCTTAAACAAATGGAAATCAAAAGGTCGCAGATTTAAAGGGAAAGGAAAAGGAAATAAAGCTGCCCAGCCTGGATCTGCTAAAGGAAAAGTACAGTTTCAGGGCAAGAAAACAAAATTTGGTAGTGATGAAGGATGTGATGAAAATGGTGGAGCTGGAACAGTGAAAAGAGCAAGAGAAGAAACAGACAAAGAAGAACCTACATCAAAGCAACAGAAAACAGAAAACGGTGCTGGAGACCAGTAGTTTAGTAACCTTTTTTTTTTTCAATTCATCTTAGATTTCAAGCTGTTTTTTGTTGGGCCGGGGATTTAGCTCAGTGGTTTTGCTGCCTGCTGCACAAGTACAAGGACCCGAGTTAGATCCCCGGTACCAAAAAAAAAACCACACAAGCTGCTTTTTGTCTTTGGAGGCGTTTAAAAAGAAAACTGAATTAGGTCCACTTCAATGTCCACCTGTAAAAAAGGACAATTGTTTTGTTGTTGTTTAAAAAAAAATTGTTTGTTGTGCTATTTGGGGAATTTTCTTTTGGTTTTGGTATTTTCCATTTTTGTGCTGCTGCTTTATAATACCTTTTCGACCAGGACCACACACCCCTTCACAGTGCTCAGCATTGGTGTAGAGAGAGCCCACTGGCATGCATGGTCTTGACATGCATGGACCACAAGGAAAACCCTCACCCAAATCATCCAAACCCTAGGGTGTCACTGTCATGGAAGACTGAAAGGCAGAAAGAACTGTGGACCAGATGCAAAGAGTCATTTCCAGCTTCATAATTACTGAGGAGGAACAGCATTTCAAAAACCTACGTGTGGGACTGAGGTTATTGAGGACAGAAGTCCCACGACAGGTTAAATCATTGCAAACCACACTGCCCATAACAAATTAGGAATAGCAACCCCAGACTTCAGAACCTGTCTGTCTGTTATTCGTGTATCTTGAACCATAGCTGAGCAAACTTTTAAAATAGAAATAACAATGGTTCATTTCCTCTACCAAAAGCTGGTTAAAGTCCTTTTGACTCTCAAAATGGTGTCATTCTTTTTTTTTTTTTTTGAGACAGGATCTTGCTACCAGAGCCCTGATTGGCTTCCAACTTATGCTCCTCCTGCCTCAGCCTCCTGAGTACTGAGATTATAGGTGTGCCGTTACACTCAGCTATCTGTAATCTTCTAAAATGTTGGGGAGAAATCTTTGCGTTCCAACTTATTGGAAACTCAGTTTAGAACTTAATACATAAATAGTCTTCATTCAAAAATCATCCCCCATGTAACTCATTTCTAATTCTAGTTCAAAGAATAGGCTGAAAACTGCATGTTCTGTTGCTTTATATACCCATTAAAAAGCAAAAATGATCTAAAATTGATTGATATTACCCTTATGATAAAGACTTTACAATTTGCACTCTGATCATTTATAATCACCATAAGTAAATGGAACATGTGCCTTTACTAATTTAATTACTAAGAAAAAGAACATTGTTTCCCCCTAGTCATGTCTTCAACATATTAGAACTTTAACTTAGAATTTTCTTCTATTTTAACATCTGAGTATGATGAAATCTCCATGGGTCATTATTAGCCTTTTCACTATATCTTAAATTTAGATTCTTATGCTTAATAAAGCCATTTTCTGTACTTTTTAATTCAATGATACAGAAATCAGAAGCTAAATCTATAGCTAATATCTGAAATTACTCAATAAATAGAATGTATAATGGTTTCACTGACTACTCCAAGCTTTGTTTCATATTGACATTGGTAATCCTACTATGAAACCTAAGACATGGATAAGGTAATAAACCTCTAGTCTAAAGCTTATTACTCAAGCCTGTAATTCTTCTGAACTCTTCTTAAGAATTACCATAAGCAAAACATGAATGCTTTCTTGTTTCAACCTAGAGCCCTGAGCATTATTTTCATTAAAAATTGTAATGTGATTCCATGATAAGTTGTACTGGAAATAGTTTAGAAATATGTGTGCAGGGCTCCATTTAGAGTGGCAGGAGCTCATCTTATTTAAATGAAACCATAGCTCCCTATGCAAGAGCAATGCTGAATTTTCACCCCAAATCGCAGAAGTCTAGCATGTAAATGATGTGTAAATGAAGTGCTCCCTGAACAGGCATTAAACAGGCATTATGAGGGAAGACCATAACGGTCCATCATTTCAATGGTCCCAGCCCAAAGGTGCTTGAGTTACTTCGACACAACAGAGTGTGACAGCTTCATAGGCCTGTTTCAGGCCGCTGGGTCCAAGCCCAGTGGAAAAGAGTGAACGAAAATGGCCCAGTGAGTCACTGATGGCTGCAGCCCAGGCCCTTCGCTACAGCTGGCACAGTGGATGGCTTTTCCCAATTGGCCTCACCAACTTGACCCCCAGGAGGGAGGACTGTATGTGGCTTTGCTATAAAAGAATGGTAAGCAACAGATGTAGAAAGAAGTTAGTCAGTTCACTCGCTGTTTGAATCCCAACCGTAGGCAGTTTTTGCAGGGCTCACCAAACAGACATTCCCTGCCTGGAACAGCATGGGAGAAAGTCGGCCAGGAGTTGTTGCTCCAGGCTTTGCCTAATAATTCATTTTTCCTTATGGGGACCAGGAATGAAAGAATTCCACATTGTACCAGCCCAGGACTAATAATCTGTGTATCTCTCCCCAAAATAGGAGTCTCCATATCACAACACTCCAACTCGACAATGAAGCATCCATTCATACAGGAAAACAGAGCCCGTGCTAAGACACATAGTACCTACTACCTTGAACAAGACAGGTACTCAAAGTCACGCTACACAAGGCAGCCTTGGAGCATTCCTTTACTATTTTATTTGATGGTGGATTTGTACCATCCATCCATGAACTTCCTCCACTCCCCATGGCCTGCATTTCATTCTTACATCAACTCTCTAAAGTTTCCACTTCTTGGTTAAATTGTTGAAGGGATATGTTTTAGATCTAATGATAAAGTTAAACATCTAAGTGTTGATGATAAAAAATATATTTCTAGGAAATATATATAGTAGCATATATATATATAATATAAATATTACAGTTACCTGGCCTCACATATTATTTTCCAAATAATATTTTCCTTTCCAGGGTAAATCTTGATTTTCATTATTTTTACAACATTTCTTTTTTTAATATGTGAATTCTGGTAATATCTCTTAACCTTTTCTTAATATTTAGGGTTGACCTTAGACATGTAAGTTAATGTTCTCTCCTATAACACCGCAGTGCTCTTGAGGCCTATTAATGTACATAGAACTCCCTTTTGCAGTTACAGTGAAAGACTTCAGTTCAGGGGAGAAGGGTTTTCAGTTAACTGCTTTGCTTTTTTGAGCATTTCTGTCTTCTCCCTAAGTGAGAGGTTACCACTTCTCCCTGCCGTCATGGCTCAGTTTCTGTACTGAGTCAGGCTCTCCAGAGAAGCAGAGACAATAGAACCCAGCCCTGGAGGAGGAGATTTATTAGGTTGGATAGTCCCACAACGGATGTCTGCAGGCTGGAGGGCCAGAGAAATCGGCATCTGCTAAGGCCAAGGAGCCACAAGCCTCAGAACAAGAAGGACAGATGATACCCCCCCAGGCTGAGACTGGAGGCCCAGAAGCCCCATGGAGAGTCGCTGGTGCAAGTCCACGTTCAAAGGCTAAAGAGCCTAAAGTCTCATGTCACGGGGCAGAAAAACATACCTGGAAGGGAAGGCTCGATGAGCACAGGCTCTTCCTTCTTTGTCATTCTAGCTGGCTCCCAGCCTACTGGATGGCCACAAACCACACGCCAGGTGCCTCTGGAACCCTCACAGACACACCCAGAAGTGTGCTTTACCAATTCGCTAGGCACCCCCCAATCCAATCAAGTTCACATCCAAAATCAACCATCACAACCTCTAACATTCTTTGTTCTCCTCACCCTAATCCCACTACATCAATGAATTTTTTTCTCAAATGTTTGTTTAAACCATTCATTCATTTCTTCATGCTACAAGTATTTAATGAATCTCTATTATATATCAGGCATTGCCATGAGGAGGCATGGAACCTTTTCTTATGGGAACTATAGCTGGTGAGTAGATACACATTTAGTCAATGAATCAGATAAATAAATGTAATAGCACCACCGAGACCACAAAAGCTATGGAACAAGAGAGAACACAGAAATGATCTGGTGGCTCAGGGAAGACTTCTTCAAGAGGATAATGGCTGATCTGAAATCCTGAAGAGTTAACTAGTGAGGCAGGGTGAAGATAACATTCCTGGCAGAGGAAAACACATGCAAAACCCTTGTGATGGAGGCAAACTCAGGGAATCCACTGTGCAGGAAGAGGACCCTGTGGCTGAGACCCAGGCCTTTTGATCTCGACTTCAAGAACAATGAAAGACAGTCGAGGTGTGGGTGACAACAAATTTGCATTTTGAAGATGCAGAGCAGAGGACTATGTGGACGTGGGCAACAGGTGTCCATGGCATTAAATCCAGAGAGAAGCCCTGGCAGCATAGACTGAGGCAGGAGTTCTCACCCTGGGCTCCACAGACTTCTGAGAACAGATGGGAAAACAACCACATCTTTATTTTCATTAACCTTTCCCTGAAATCCAGTATCACCTTCCATTAGGAGTACAGTCTACAAACGACAGGGGTATTAGCAGCACCTATCACCTGGCCACCAGGAGAAGACATAGTGGTTTCAGATCACACCATGGTTGCTATAGTGACAAACTCATCACTACTTGAAAATCCCTGTACTTGTTAGGCCTGCCACTATACCACATTACATAATGCACTCAAAAGAGGCACGTAGGGTATCAGAACTCAAAATTAATATTTTGATAGCTGCATTTTAACATAATTGACTTTCTTTGTAATCCTACGTATTTTATTGCATGCATTGAAAGCCTTATTCTGAGGGTAGGATTTATCAGCCTGCTGAAGAAAGCTTTATTCTGAAGGTCGGATTTATCAGCCTGCTGAAGAATGTCCTTGAAAAAATATAAAACTAACAAAGCTTACCCAGCCCTGCAGGTGGAGAGGACTGGATAGTCTGAGAGCCACATAGGTCAGTGTGGCCTGACCCGAGGAAGAGAGGCTGTGCTGGAATAGGGAGAGGCAGGTGCCTGGGACAGCTCCAGGGGGTCTGGTCTATGTAAGTGAGTGGACATTCAGGAGAGAAAGCACTGGAAGACTCCAAGAACACTGTCGATAAAGTACACAGGCTTTGCTTACCAGACTCCAGGACAACTAGTTCAGCCATTTTTTCTCACTTTCTGGTTCTCAGCCACGTTGCAGACAGTTGAGAAACAGTTGAGTGTCACCATGAACACACACACAAACACACACACACACACACACACACACACTGGGATCATTGTCCAAAAAAATTATAGGTTTCTACGCATAATACAATTTCAAGTTATGAAGTATTAATGTGCACAAATGAAGCCATTATCCAAAAGGCTGTTTCCACTTTATTGCAAGACTCTTTCTCAAGGGACTGAATGTCTCTTCCTGGGAGACCTCAGTTTTCATTCATACCTTTAGTTAAGCCCTGGATGTCATCCCCCTAAGTCTTCCTTTGCTGGGTCCTAATCTCCACTGTATTTATTCAAAACCCAAAATTCTACAACAGCTCCTCTAAAATATCAGGAATGGCACTGACCCAAAACCCCTCATTCTTTCTATTCCTACACAAGGACAACTACTGACTTTGCCAAAACAATTAAACTCAAATCCTGAGTCACTAAACAAATAGTTCTTTGGTGACTTCATCCGGACCTCCTGCCAGCGATCCCATCACACATCTGCTGAATTCTGGGCAAGGAAAGGGTTGCAAACGCGAAGGGGGAGTTGTTAAATTCAGGAGTGTGTCTCTCTCTACTCCAGCTCCCCCCTCCCCAAGTCTACACAAACCTGGACACAAATTCATTCCAATAAAGTCTGGAATATCAGAGGTAAGGAGCTAACTGTTTGCCTGACTCTGTTGAGCTCAATAGAAAAACTCATTTTCTTCTGTTTTTTTCTTTTGCCTATGAAAGGAGCACTTCATCAATTCAAAGGCTCATAGATGGTATTTGAGAGAAAGTGTTCACACATATTGTGCTGGTCTTATAAAGCTGAACAGCAGTATTTTTTTTAACCCACTCACCAGGCCCCAACATTGTCCTGCAGAAAAATCCCAAAGAATCACCAAGGTAATTTTGTTTTCAGGCCTCTCTCGCTCAGAAACTATGATTTATACTATGCTGAGTGAAATTCATCTCAGTTGTCCTGCTTTCAAATCTCTAGAATTGAAACAAAGTGTAAATATTTTATTTGATTAATGTATCTAGTTAGTGTTCTGCTGTTTACTTCAATTATGTGTTCAAGACAAAAGCAAAATAGAGGAATCACTGCTATAAATAGGCTGCTTCTTGATACAGCCAGTTCTGTTCTGAACTACAAACCATTTTAACAGAAACTTCTGTATTTACTGGTGAGTTTCTTCAGAAATATTCCAGATTAAAGACTGCCTGGAAGTTGGGCGGTTAGCCAGGTTGTTGGACACATTTTTCTCATTTGCGATAACATAAATAATGTAGAGTAAATGTGAGAGTAACAGACACCTTGAGATAGATAGATATATGTGATATGCTTGTAAATATTTGCCTCACAAAAGGTATACTTCTTAGGATAGAGAAGGCACATTTGATTAGTTTGTTTAGCTAACAAAGAAAAAAGCCTGCATGTATTAGAACTCTTACCGCTGTCTTATTGCAAAACTTCAAAATCTAAACAAACAGTGAAGGAAAAACACATATCACCAGCTAATGCTAGAGTATGGAAAAAGGAGAGCCTTGTGAACCTGTGACCCAAAGCCTCTGGCACTGTCAGAGACCTCCCTCCCCTCCCTCTCTACTGGCTGGCTTATGTTCTACGCCTGCCTTCATCCACCCAATGCTAGGACCAGAGCCCCTTACACTTTATACATTTGCATCTTCCTGGCAGCAAAACAAGAAAGTAGAGAAACTCTTTCCTCCTAACCAATTTTTGCTTTTTTTTAAATGGCGAAAAAAGCAGGGTATGATGGTACACATCTGTAATCCAGCACTCTGGAGGCTGAAGCAGGAGGATTCCAAGTTCTGGGCCAGCCTGGACCACAGAGTGAGACCCTGTCTCAAAACAACAAAAACAGCCAAGGAAAGATTCTGCTCTGTCTAGTTCAGGACACATGCCCATTCACAGACCAAAATCATTGTTGCCTGGCACAATGCCTGGGAGTTGAGGTCAAATTTTTAAAATGTAACTCCCTTTTGCATAATACCTTAGACTAGCAGCTTCCCAAAACATAGTCTCAGAAGGAAGGGTGCTTAGCAAACAAAATAATAAATGTTTACCCCACTTATATGACAATTATGCCTCTACAGTATTTACCAGGTAAGATTTTGCCCTGGTTGCTCATTTAAGATACTAGAAAGCAACTTAAATTATTTTACATCAAAGGCCCTGTTTCCCCAAAATAAAATTATAGTTCTGTGGATCATTAATAATGATCCAATGTAAAAAGGAATAATTCTACAGTGACATTAAGCCAATACTTGTTTTCCCCATTTCTAATATTCTCCAATATTCAAGTAGGTCTTTTCGGAAGTAAAATAAAACTGAGAGGTTTTTTTCCTCATCACTTATAACAAGCTACACTAGTAGAGTCCCACTAATGATCTTTCCATGTAATTGTTTTAAGTCAGCAATGTCAGCAGTGCCTGAAAAGCAAAATGAAAGAAACATAGATGCTAGTGAAGACAGCTATTTCCTTACACCATACATAGCTGTGTAATAGCAGGACCCAGGATATGGGCATCTTTTCTTTTCTGTTCAGTGTTGGGTACCTGTATTAGTCAGCCTTATATCAGTACAATAAAATACCTGAGGTGGAAAATTTATGAAAAGAGGTTTGTTTAGTTCATGCCTTAAAAGTTCACACAGTTCAAGATTGGGCAGCCCAAGCACCCAAAAGGAAGCTCCCCTGCCACCACCCCATGCTCCTCGGGCAGAGAAGATGGGCAGTCCCAGCACCCAGAAGGAAGCTCCCTCGCCGCCATCCCACACTCCTAGGGCAGAGAAGCTGAGCAGCGCAGGCGCCAGAAGCACACACACACCCACCCACCACCCACCCCGTGGAAATGAGAAGACCTGTAAACAAGCCTCAAAAACAGACTTCTGGATCACCTACAGCAACCCCAAAGGGAAACAAGATGGAACAATCTGATACTCAA